>CM053273.1:43570660-43616915 GCA_028583415.1 Protea cynaroides
TTGCCGAACCCCTAGCAGGAGACGATTTCTTCACATACTTGATGGACTGGGATCCCCTATAGTGAGCTGCAGTGAGGATCTCATCCACTCAAAATGGATCGGTATATATCTTGATGCACTTTGACTGCCTTGGAATACATGCTGATTTACTTTGAGTGGGTAAGATCTTCACTACACGGGTGACCTCACTATAGAGGATCTTTTTCCATACTTGGTGGGCTGCGGCTTTGAGTTTTGGAGGTAGTGGGGCTGCTCCTGCTATCGAGTTTCGTTCAGGCATTCTACCCTTGAAAAATCAGAATCAATCACAGATTTAAACGATTCGAATATAGATCTAGATATTCTTTATTTGCATTGGAATACCTTGAAACAAATATAGATGCGAATTGAATTCAAGTTTCAACTACTCATTTACACTTCTGACTTATGTAACTCTCATGCCTCAAGATCAATAGTTATTTATTTTTTGTATTATTAATTGAATATTTATTCGGATCAGATAGTTTATATTTTCAGATTATCTGAATTTAGATCCGGATACACATATCGCTTTTCATATTTTTGGTTAATTCGGTTACCTATTCCAACCCAAATAAAAAATAAAATTCAAAACATAATTTATCTAATCTGAATAACTAATAATAAAATTTTAAATAAATAATGATGTAAAAGGTTCTTGAAGATTTGACAAGCTTTAAGAAAGAAGAAAAGAAAAGAAAATTAAGAGACATGAACCGAAAACAAATTATATCCATACAGAGAAGAAGGTCCGGCATACACAATTCAGATATGTAAATGGGTAATCGAAAATATTATATTGGTTCACATGTGAATCCATATCTATTCGTACTGGATCGGTTTACATCTCCAAAAACCTGGTCCCTTTTTTCCTCAAGAAATTTATAAACTAATTGAAAATCATCAAGGGACGTGAGGATGATTACTCAATGGATTCATCTGATCTGAGGGTTCCGGTGATGCTTTTTTTGCTTTTGTTTTGGTAAAGCCGGTAATGCTTTAGTTTGTGGTCATGCCGACCGTGGTCCCCCACTGAGGATGGAATTTAAGATGGAAAGGATACCGTTCGTTTAGTTGTTTTTAGTGTCATTCGATTAGCGAACAACCATTGTGGGATCTAAATCGTCTCCTCCCAAGGGTTTGGGAGGAGATTCGGCTGCCGCTAGAGGATGCCCGACATGTGGTGGTCAATTGGATCCGAGCCCCCCATTCAAGCCAGTAAGGTGAGCCGGCAGGGGGTGTCAGTTTATGCACCAACTTGGATGGAGGGCTCGGATACAGTCGATACCCACATGTCGGGTATCCACTGGTGGCAATCGAGTCTCCTCCCGAACCCCTGAGAAGAGATGATTCGAATTCACCAAAGTGCAGCGCAGTATCCACCCAAAAAAAAGAAGAAGAAAAGTACAGTGTGTTAGTGTCACTGTCGGCATTAGCGTCTGTCCGTTAAAGACATAACAAAATAAACCGGAACCAAATCCTCTCCTCCCCGGCTCCTACCTCATCCAACCGTTGGAGGGGGTTGGAGTTTGAGCCGGCTCGCCCCTCCAACGATTGGATGGGGTGGGAGCGGGGAGCCGTGGAGGAGAGGATTTGGACGCAAATAAACCACCACGAGCCAGCGGTTACAGGCATGTAGCTACCATGCAGCATGCGAGGGAGGACGGCTAACAACATTAATAAAAACAACAAAACCGTCCAAGATATATAGATCAAATCCAAACCTACGCTGGCACCTCATCAGAAAATGGCCCAGCCCTCGCGCAGATCAGAATGGCACAAGTCATCAACTGCCATTGGAAGGGGAAGTGAGAAAAAGGGGTTAAGGTGCAATGGCAGTTGATGACATCGATGATGAAGGGAAATTGCAACATAAGGCTGAGATTCATTTAATCTATCCAACGGATCATAGTCAAGCTGCTGGAAACTGTTTTATCCATCTAGTCGGACTGAATTCTTTAACCCTTATAATTATGGGTGTTAATTTTGGGACTGAATCAATAGTCCAGATCGAACCGATCCAAATTAACTTGAAATTGTATGGCATATACTACCAGTCCTGGTCCAGTCTGGGCTAGTCCAAAATCATCTTGAAAAAAGCAGACCGATGAACCGAACATGATAATGGCTCAAACAGACCGAATATTAAACCCTAGCTTCGCTACTTCAGCCTTCTGAATGGCCTTAATGGTTTCCTAATGGGTTTTCAACCTGAAAAGGCTCAAACCATCCCGATAACAACTCAAAACCAAACCGACCCATTAGTTAAGGAGATTACCCCTTCGTTGTTCGATTTTGAACTTGATTTAGTTGATGGATTTGGGAAGTTCTCCATTGCTGTTTTTGTTGGATGCTTACAGGGCTTCTATTCATGCCAACAACCATTCATGACCATGATTGTAATGTCGACATTCACATAATTGGATTGAGGGGTATGATTGTCTATTGGAGGTTAAGTTTAACATCGTTAGAAAAATGGGACTGTTGTAATTGTTGGGAACATTTGGGAGGCAATTGTAATTTGAGCAAACGTGAGGGGAGATAAGTGTGATTTTCCCTTCAGAATATTCAGTATTGGCCAGAATAAAATAGAAGTTTTAATTTATTAACTATTGAGCCTATTTTATCATATGTAAAAAAACTTCAATTCTATTGTGACTTCCCTATTTATGTCGAAAGTGTGTACAGCAAAAAAGGATAAAGCTTGAAGAGAGAATAAATGGAGAATAGTTCACCTTTATGTACTTGTATCCTCTTTGAGATTCCATCACCATCTATATCCAGTGGGTCCCTCACCACATCAACGCTGATGGGATCCCATGGAGAGTACATGTACATGCTAGTGATTCAAACTCAAATAGATGGGCGAGGGTTGACAAGACTTGAATCGTCTCTTGTTGCCCGATCGTCGATTGGACGGATTGAGAAGTTTGGCATGTATGCCAATGCATCCCAGTGTAAGCAATTTAAATAGATCCTCTTTGGGTTTTCCCATGGGATTTCCCATGAACCCTGACAAACACACTACACAGATTACTATAATACAATGGGTATTGAAAAGAGATGATTAGAGACATACCTCTTGCTGTAGATTGACCCCTTTTTTTTTTTCCTTCCCTTCCTTTTCCTCCCCCTTTCCCCTTATTATCAATTTTTCCCCCCCACTTTCTTTTTATTTTAAGACCCGGGATGTATTAGAGTGCGAAGAAATCGACCCGAAAATACTTAATTCTAAGGGAGGGTCGCACACCCGAAGGAAGCATGGTCGGACCTCCCAATACGAAAAGTCAGACCCTCAGGGTTTTGAGGGAGGGTCGGACAGCTTAAGACCCTAGGGTCGACGGGATCATCGACCCTCCCATCAACCCTCGATTTCTGACGAAACTGAAATTAGGAAATTTCCTAATTTTCGGTTGGGATTATTTTCAAATCTCAATGGGATTATTATAGGACATTCCTAGTCTATTTAAAGGACGTCCCTAAGCCACATTCACTCCTTTCACAACCCTAATTGAATTGAGAGAAAGAGAGGAAGGAAAAGAGGAAGAAAGGAGGCTAGGAAGAAGGCTTAGCAAAAAGGAGAAGAAATTGCAGAGAAAAGTAATCTTCTCAGGTATGGATACTGATTCCATGAGGTTCTACAGACCTTAGGTTAGATATGGTTGAGTGTAGGATTTCGGAGAAACCCAAACCATCCATCCATGGTTAGGTTTTCATGGAAAACCATAGGAGGATGCACGAAAGCTATCTAGATGAATTATACATGGTTCTAGACCATGGAATGAGTGTTGGGTGAATGTAGGAAGCAAGTCATAGGACCCCAAACACGAAGAATGGATTAAAAAATGGAAATTGGACCAGAGTGCACCGAGGATCGCACCGAGGTCGATAAACCATCCGACCCTAGGTGTTTCGACCATCGACCCTCAGCATTCGGGAAGTTCAGAATGGAGGGAGGGTCGATAGACCCATCGACCCTAGCATCGACCCTCAGTTGACAGAATGGTTTTTAAATTTTGAATTAATTCTAATTAAATTCTATCGACTTTGTTAGGTTTGCTAGCAATATAATACAGTTATAACAGTGATTCGAAAGCTTGGAAAATATCTATTAGCAAGCTAAGGTGAGGAACCTTAACCCCAAACTAAATTGGATAATAATAAACTATTTTCTATTTATTGAGTCCTATGCCATGTTTGATTCTATGCGAATATGTTTGTAATGTGCATACAGGCATGTGCTTGTATGTGTGTGGTTGATGTGCTTGATGCGAGCGAGTATCAAGGGAGGTGTGATGAGAACGTCAATAAACGTTAACCTTTGGCGGGTCTCAGCACTTTAGCTCTATCTCTAACTCAAGTCTTGTGCATTGGCATCGTCGTATTGCCATTACCTTAGCAGAACTATTATGTCGTAGAGTATGAGGGGAGGTGGTCTCGGTCCTTGTAGTCTCGACTCTACCGGGGGCCTTAGCTCTATCTCTATGGATGTTCGAGGGATCTTTGGGGTGAGGCCTTGGATACACTTGTTTGGCATTAGGATTGGTTAGCAAAGCCCGGTTTGCAAGCCCTCGCTAACAGGGGCTTACGTGTTGGTATAGCATTATATAGCAATAACCGTTAACCTTTGTTGTATAATGTTATGGTAGGGTGGATGGGGACGACGATAACCGTTAACCTTCGGGCGGGCTTCCACACCCTGTGTATAGAGGCGGTATCAATAACCGTTAACCTTTGATCACCCAACCTTTCTATTGCACATTGCAAACTATAAACCAAGACCAAAGATATAAATTGATTTTTTTTGCATGCATATGTAATGTTGCATTGTTTTGGCTACTCACTGAGCCGTATTGTGTGCTCACCCCTCGACGTCGAATATTTTTAGTTGATGATGCAGGATATACTGTTGAAGATTATATGAACCTGTCAGCGTATGGAACTCGTAGCGGCTACGGAAGTTGGAGTCGAAGACGATACACACGACTCCTCTTGCGAGTGCAACTCGTGTGTATTCGATTAGATATTTTTGTAGGTTTCTTTATTGGATTTATAAGACATGTATTTGGTATTTGAATATTTATGTCTTAGTTAAACACAAAATAATTTGATATTATGGGTATCATTTTAGTTCTCAGTTCATATTATTTATAAATTTTCCGCTATTGTGTATTACTCTGATTATGATTGTGGATGCGTGTTAAGTTTGGATAACGCAGGGATAGCCTATAAGAGATCCTGGTTGAACCGTTGGTTATTTGGCGGTTCATCACACCATTCTGAAGTGTGCGGAATTGGGGTGTGACAGTTTACCTTCTTCAATGAATGCTTGGAATGATAGAATGTTTGGATCAAAGTCTTCCACAGCCTGCCGGGATCCCTTGACCTTCTCTCTGCGTATGGGAACAGGAGAAGAAAATAACACCGTGGCTGTGGGGACTCTAACCATTGGTATTTATAATACCACCCCCAACCCTGGACCAGTCCCACAGTGGACCAGGTTGATCCATCTCCAATCATACTTAAACCGGTTTACCCGTAACTAGACTCCCACTGAATCAACTATCCTTATAATTAATTAAGCCCATAAAAATATCTTACAATCTCCCACTTGGGCTATATTAATTATAAATTCACCATTGATCCAATGTGGCCATGGAATCTAATTACACCAAAACCATCCTTTACTTTGATTCAGTTATCAAGTCTACCAATGTCGAACAACAGCGGAAAGTACTCCTACACATCCGGTGTACCCCCTACTGTCGGTCACATACAGAGGTCTACTTAATGACATAAATCACTTTGAGATGAATACTTGAGTCCAATGATCGAATTACCACGATCCCGTTACCTTAAAATCCTTATAGGTCAACGCACTTTGATATTATCCAACTTTATATAGGCAAACCGCCTCCAATTTGGACTAATATCTTACTTTGACTTACCGCCTTCTTTGGCTAAATACCACCTTCTTTGGCTAAATGCCGCCTTCTTTGGCTAAATACTGCCTTGTAATTTTGACAAGTCTTAAATAATCAAAAATGCATACAAGCAATAAATGCTCACCAATAATCCTACCCATTAAACCACAGACAGAACAATCAATTACAGATAAACCATCAATTACCAGATCTCCCACTAACCAAGCAGATCTAAACACTCCCACTGACTAAGAGAATCTAAAGACTCCCACAGATAAAACCTTTTCAACTATTCCAAGAAAACCTTTTCAACTTGTCTCTACATTGCCCTAGATATCAACTATGACTGGTACAACTAGTCAAACCTAAGATTGCACAGTCAAACATGAAAAGCTATTCACCACATCACATAACAAATACAATCAACATTACATGCAATCATTTACCCTTACAACCTTCAAACATCTTTTTTTTTCTTTTTTTTTTTTAAAAAAAAAAATAAATTCTTCCAATTTTTTAAATTATAATCTTTTTTTTTTTTTTTATTAAAAAAAATCAAAAAAAAAAAAAAAAAAAAAAAAAAAAAAAAAAAAAAAAAAAAAAAAAAAAAATTAAATAAAAAACCCCAAAAACACCCAAACCACCCCCCAAAAACCCCCCCACCCCCAAAACCAAAAAACCCTCAATCCTCTCTCCCCTTCTCTTTTTTCCTTTTCCACCCTTCAACACATCAAAAACCCCCCTCTTTTTTTCCTCCCCCCCTTCTAAAATAAATCAACTTTATTCACCAAAAAAAAAAATAATCTCTTTTTCTTCCCCTCTTTCTTTTTTTTTAAAACCCCAAAAAAAAAATTATATTTATATATTTTAAAAAAAATAATGGAATATATTTAATATATCAATTACATTTGTCACACCCCAAATTCTGATCCAACCAGAACGGTGTGAGTGAACCGTCATTGAACCAACGGTTCACACCAGATCTCGAATAGGCCGTGGTCCACCCATACAAACCAATTACACATAACCACAATCGAATATAAATATACAGATGGAAGACTTTAAATAGAATGAACTCGAGTATCTATTGATAATTTAAATAAATATCCCATTATTCAAATTCAATCACATAAAATAAATATCTATTACATCTCTTAATAACAAACGAAAAATAACCGAAACAAATAAATAAAATCCATCACAGTACACGCAGAAAGGGCACTCGCATGAAGCGCCATGCTCGCCCTCTGTCCCGCCTCGTACATCCAACACCGCAGCACCACCATACGCCGGAGCGCTTACGTAATCGTCCACAGTATATCCCGCATCAACATCTAAAAACAATGTATATACAAAGGGTGAGCACACAACACAGCCCAAGAAGGCAATCGACGCTTTCACAAGATTATGCATGAGTAACAATCATTTTATGTCGTGGTCCTGGTTTTAAGTTTGCAATGTGCTATAGAAAGGTTTGGTGGCCCCCCGCACCTCTATACACGAGTGTGTGGCGTCGCACAAGAATCACACTACCACCAACCCACATGCACCCATCATGGAATAGAGATAGAGCTAAGGTATACCCGCACCTCCCCGATACTCTACCCATACCAAGCACCTAAGCCCCTACCGGCCGTGGCTCGCAAACCGGGCTCGCAACTAACCAATCCTATATGTCAACAATGTATGCTCTATCCCAAAGACAGCCGCTCACGGCATAGAGATAGAGCTAGAGCGCGCAGGCCGGGCCCGAGACCTCCAAAACCTCACCTCCCCCCGATACCCTATCCGCAACTAACCCACTAGGATAGAAACAATACGCAGTAGACCCTATCCCAACACAACTCCCTACGGCATAGAGATAGAGCTAAAGCATCGTGGACAAGGCAGCGCCGACTGAATCCTCGGACCACCCAACGATGGTCGGGACAACATCAATATCGGAGACCAACGTACCACGATCTTCCCCGATACCCCACCCGCACCAAGCATGTTAAGACAGAATACTACAAAAGGTGCCAAGGCGGAAGAGCGATCCCATGCCCATGCCCCACTCCACACACCAACGAAAAACAATCACATGCCTAACAATCACATCCTATGAATGCATGAACAATAATAATAACCGAAAGTAAAGGATGGCATGTGAATATGCACAAACATCACATCATAGATATTCAATGATTAACAACGATTTATCGTCCATTAATTATTAGGTTTAGGTCGATTCCCTTACCCGACGCTCGCTCGATCACTTGCTCCACGTCACAAGATCCAAACGATAAGTCACAAAGTCCTACATAATATTAGGGTTTCATTAGAATATATTATTTAGGGTTTCATGTTGGTCGGAAACCAACAGGGATCACAAAATACCCTCACAGTAGCCGACCGGTGGCATGTACCGGTCGCAGCCTCGTGGGAAAGACCGGGCGACCGGTATGGTCAGCCGGTCCCCCACAAATAACCTCCCGAGAGGTAGCGGTCGCAACATACCGGGTCGCACTATGTGCAACCGGTATAGTCGACCGGTATGTCTCCCAAGACCATACATGGGTCCTTCGACCGCCGCCGATCATCCTCCATGGATTTTCGTGGTTTCTCCTATCCATCCTAAGTCTAGGCTTTGAGTTAGAGCTATCCCTAACTCATTCAAGTCTCGCTTTCGATGAATATCATCTCGAAACTCGAATCTAGGGTCTGACGGCAACTTAGGGTTTATTGGCCAATTTAGGGTTTTAGATCAATACCTACTTTGCATGGTATTGATCCACCCACACAACTAACATAGGGTAAGAAGATGGATCCAAACACTTACCGCTGACAGTGTAGCGAGAGCTTCACAAACGGTAATGGCGGCACCTCCTTCTTCTTCCTAGCTCCTTCTCCTTTCCAAGCTCTTTCTCTTCTCTAGGGTTTGTGAGAGACAATGGAAAGGATTTGAGGGGTTTAAGGGTGTATTTATAGGCTAGAAATAGGGTTTAGTAACCCTACTAGGATTAGGAAACTTCTAGGATTCGAAATCAGAAAGCGGGACCCGCAGAGACCAATTTCCAAATTCCCGCACATAGCCGTGCAGGCCATACCGGCCGACCGGTACCATCATCCGGTACCATCGACCGGTATACCTAAAATCAGGTATAATTGGTCGACTTCGGGTCCGATTCGCACTGCTTGTTATCCGCTTGCCCCGCCCGGCCTGGTGATGATCGGAAGACCTGTCACGACACAAAACCAAGGTTTAGACCGGTTTTCGCGAGTGCGGGTCTTACAACTCCACCACCTTAAAAAGAAATTTCGTCCCCGAAATTTGCATGTAGGTACTACAACTCCCCACCCTTAAAAAGAAATTTCGGCCTCGAAATTTGAACGTACCTTGATCGCCAAAAAGGTTAGGGTACTCCTTCCTCATCGCGCCTCTTCTTCCCAAGTAATTTCCTCCACATTTTGGCTTCTCCAATGCACCTTCACATAGTGGATATCCTTGGTTCGAAGTTGCTGAACTTTTCGGCTCGAGAGCATTACAGCACCACTTCGAAAGTTAAGTCTTCGGCCAAGTCCGGAGGATCAGCGCTCAAGATATGCGATGGATCTCCGACATACTTCTTCGAAAATGATACATGGAACACATTATGGACGCTGGACATGGATGGTGGTAGAGCCAATTGATATGCTACATTACCACGCCGATTCAATATCTCATATGGTCCCACATACCCGGGCATAGCTTCCCCTTCTTACCAAACCGCTTCGGACCTCGCACCGGTGACACCTTCAAGAACACTTTGTCACCCACCGCAAACCCAGATCTCGACGCCGATTATCCGCATAGTGCTTCCGTCGAACTTGAGCTGTCTTTACTCTCTCTTTGATCCGATCAATCACTCGGCAAGTTTCTTCAACAAACTCCGGTCCTACAATTCTTCTTTCCCCCACTTCATTCCATAACAGAGGTGTACGACATTTTCTCCCATAGAGAGCTTCATATGGGGCCATCCGAATTGTAGCCCGATAACTATTGTTGTAAGCAAACTCGATAAGTGATAGCTTCTCATCCCAAGCTCCTTTGAAATCTAATGCACAAGCTCGAAGCATATCTTCCAAAATTTGAATGGTTCGCTCCGACCGTCCGTCCGTCTCGAGGATGGAAAGCCGTACCGAACTTCAACTTTGTTCCCATAGCTTTCCGTAATCCTTCCTGTAATTTCGATGTAAAACGGGGATCTCTCGTCGATACTATACTCTCCGGAACGCCATGAAGTCCGACTATATTATCAACATATAACTTGGCCAGCTTCTCCATGGTATACCGAGGTCCGACCGCAATAAATCGAGCTGCCTTGGTGAGCCGATCTACTATAACCCAAACCGCATCCACCGACCTTGGTGTCAAAGGTAAGCCGGGACGAAATCCATGGTGATACAATCCCACTTCCATGCGGGTTCCGTAACTGGCCGTAGTAAACCCGCGGGTCTTTGCCTCTCCGCTTTAACTTGCTGACAATTCGTACATTGAAACACGAAACGAGCCATATCGCCTTCATACCCCTCCACCAATAGAGTCTTCTTAGATCATGGTACATCTTGGTACTTCCCGGGATGTACCGAATATGGAGTGTAATGAGCTTCGGTCCATAACTCGGCCTCCGATATCGCAGCCTTCGCTCTCGTGTATACATAACCGGTCCGCGATACTTGAGTACTTTGTCCGATTCCAAGGTAAAGTCGGATTACACGTACCCTTCTCTAAGTCTTCCCGCACCGCCCCGAGATATGGATCCCGTAGGATTGCTACCTTGACTTCATCAATTAGGCTCGGCGAGATCTTCAATGCGGCGAACATCATAGTGAACTTATGAATCAAGCCTTGCTCAACCGGATCTTCCGCAGCTTCGATAATATGGTCTTCATCAATTTCCATCGAACTCGAGGCTGCAAGACACAATGCGGCATTTGTACTCGGTCCCGCCTCGTGCTTCGATGCCCACTTTCTCGCTTAAGGCGCAGCCACCACATTTGCTTTACCCGGATGGTACCGGATGTCGCAATCATAATCTTTTAACAATTCCAGCCATCTTCTCTCGCTCATATTCGGATCCTTCTCGAGTGAAGAGATACGTTAAGCTCTTGTGATCCGACTTGATCCGAAACTTCTCACCGCACAAATAGTGTCTCCAAGTCTTGATTGCATGAATAACCGCCGCTAGCTCCAAGTCATGCGTAGGGATAGTTCTTCTCATGCTCTTTTAACCGCCTTGATGCGTAAGCGATCACCTGCTCTCCTTGCATCGTAACACACCCAATACCCAACCCCGAAGCATCCGTATATAGAGTAAACGGTACGCTTGGTTCGGGATGGTCGGATAGGTGCGGAGACAAGTCTTGACTTCAAAGTCCGGAAGCACTTCTCACACTCATCCGTCCATATAAATTTCTCCCCTTCTTGGTCAATCTCGGTGAGTGGAACCGCGATCCCGGAGTAATCTTCCACGAATCTTCTATAATAACCAGCCAACCCAAGGAAACTACGAATCTCCGCAACAGATTTCGGTGCTTCCCATCCTACTATAGCAGCTATCTTGCTTGGATCAACCTTGATACCGCCTCCAGATACAACATGGCCCAAGAAAGCCACTTCCTTCACCCAAAACTCGCACTTCTTGAATTTTGCATAAAGCCTCACGTCCCCTCACCCGCTGTAGGGCTGCTCTCAAATGCGCTGTATGAGTCTCCATGTCCTTAGAGTAAATCAATATGTCGCCGATGAATACGATGACCGGAGTGTCCAACATGTCATGGAACACTCGGTCCATCGGTTCCATAAATGACGCCGGAGCATTGGTCAACCCGAAAGACATAACCATAAACTCATAATGCCCATACCTTGCCCCGAAAGCGCCTTCGAATATCTCCGGCCTTGATCTTCAATTGGTGATACCCCGATCGGAGATCGATCTTCGAGAAAACCTTTGCACCCCGCAGCCTGATCGAACGGATCATCGATCCTAGGCAAAGGATACCGATTCTTGATCGCCAACTTGTTCAGCTCACGATAGTCAATACATAGCCGTACACTTCCATCTTTCTTCTTGACGAACAACACGGGGCCCCCAAGGCGAAATACTAGGTCGTATGAAGCCCTTATCCAGCAATTCTTGTAATTGGGTCTTCAACTCCTTTAACTCGGTTGGGGCCATCCCGTATGGCGCTTTAGACACCGGAGCCGAACCCGGTATAAGGTCTATCACAAATTCTCGTAGCCCCGTCCGGTGGTAAGCCCGGAAGATCCTCCTGGAAATACATCCGGGAAACTCCCGAACCACCTCTATATCCTCCATCTTGAGTGACTCACGCGAGGTCGACTACGCATACGAGATAACCCACTCCCCCTTTCTCCAAGCATCTCTTAGTCTTTAGGGCGGAGAGGATCAACTTTCGCTTCCTAGATAGCTTAATTCCAGCGAAACTATATTCCTTTCCCTCTCTCGTCAAGAAGCATAAGCTTCCTTTCACCACATAAAAGGACGGCCGAATGATGGCCTAGCCAATCCATTCCTAAAATGACATCAAAATCTGCCATCTCAAGTATTACTAGGCTTGCTTCTAGGTCTCGGCCCTCGATACTTACAAGACATGGTCCATAATACTTGGTCAAAGCCACTTCGACCTAGTGGAGAGCGAACTATCAAGCTTGGGTTCAATTGCTTGATTGGTAACTCCATTCGCTTCCCAAAAGAAACGTAAAACAAAGGAGTGCGTGGCCCCGCAGTCAAATAATACTCCCGGGTAAACCGGCTACATTTACAATTCCCCGGAATATATTGCCCCTTAGTTCTATATGCTCATGCAACCGAAAAGAATAAACCAAATAGTAAGGGATAAAGTCGTACTCGGTTACCACATCGTCAAAGATGCGGCTGCCTCTTCGAGCGGGACTCGCATAAACTCCGCTTGCCGGGGAGCTTGCTTCCTAGGTAGCGTGCAGCCCTTGCAACATGTCCCGCTTGCCGACGCTATAACACTTAATATTCGGGTTGGGTCCGGCTAATTGTGGCACAGTGGTGCCAAGTTGTTTCTCGCAGTGCCGTGCAAGCCCGCCCCCGTTGGGCGGAATGGTCTAGGATTACTGCCACCCGAGCCTCTCCAAGCCAGATCTCTTCACTCCTCCGTTCCGAGCGAAGAAGCCGTCCCTCCGACCGGACTCTATCACCCCCGCAACCCGCACCGCCTCATTGTAGGTCTTCTTATCCGGACCCAACAGATGCTCCTAATGCTTCCACGTAGTCCCATGGTGAACCTACGTATCTTTGTCTCCTCTTCCCGAATACCGACCGGGTGCGAAGAAGAATAGCTCTTCGTACCTCTGTTGATAAGCATCTACAACTGACCGACCCCGCCGCAGCCGAGAAACTCTCTCTCCATTGAATCCCCGGAAGCTCTTTGGGAAGTATTTGTCGAAGAAAGCCGCTTTAAACACTTCCCACCAACTAATGTATATTGGTTCTCCAAATATGCCCGTGTGGAATTCCACCAAGCATTCGCGGCCCTCCCTCAACATGTGAGTGGCAAATAGAACTTTCTCCTCCTCGCACACGCCATCAATCGGAAGTTCTTTTCCATTTCCGAAACCCACCGTGCTGGCCACAATGGTTTCCCCGTCCCGCCGGTGAATGATGACGGTTTCAACTTCAAGAACCCGTCCACCGACCCGCTAAGATCGTGGCTGCCCCTCGGGTATCTGCTCCGTACCATGGTGGTGGATACGGATATGCCCCCCGGATACGCAGAAGGCGACGGAAAGCGATGCGGTGGTGGTACATTCCGTGCTTGGGCCCTTGGCCTTGGGCTACTCGCACCCGCTGCGAAGACATTTTCTCCGCACCTGGAAGGATATTACCGACCGGGAACGGAACCCGCCGACCCGAGCATCGCTAGTACCTCACCGGTAAATTCCTTCCGTTGAGCTTGCATCCGATAGACCAAGTTTGTAACTATGGTCTCGAATCCCCCGTGAGGTGGTCCCGTAATCGTCGGTGCTTCCGGGACCTGTTCCTCCTCCTCTTCGTGGCTGGTTTCTCTAACCCGGTCCTGCTCACCTTGCTCTTCCTCTAGGCGCTTCCCGGCATGATGATGCTTTCTACCCCTTCGACCGCTTCCCACCCGCCATCTCGCACTATTTATTTGGATCCGAGAAGAAGACATAACACGTGAGAATCATCAATAATAGTAGTGTTAGTCTTGAATAATGCAGAGAATAGTCGAGAAGTAACATTTCAATTTGCACAATTTTGTAAATTTTTAAATTTTTCTCCGGCTCTTTTGGGGCGTACCGGTCGCAACATACCGGTCGCACACCGTAGAAATATGCTCGCGGCCGGTATAGTCGACCGGCCAAAATTAAATTTCTGGCCGAGACATACCGGTCGCATGTCTATGAGATACCGGTCGCCACTCAGAGACGTTGTTGCGACCGGTATAGTCGACCGGTCGAAAAAAATTTTCTGGCCGAGACATAGCGGTCGCACACCTGGGTTGATACCGGTCGACCGGGTATAGGCATAACCGCCGACCGGTATGCCCAAAATGGCTTTAAAATCGCGAAAAAGTGAGATTTTTCTCACTTTTCCTTCCTCCTTCTCTCCGTGGCGATTCTCTCTCGGGTTCCGAGTTGCTACAGCCCGACCGGTGCTATTTGAGGCCGATTCCTTCCATTCAAGACCTAGCATATCGCCTCCTGGGTAGGTCCTACCCTCTCTCTCATATTTTTAGAAATTTTCCATATCGCCTTTATGTAGAAATTTAGGTTTTTCTTTGTTCGAGATGTTTTAACCGTAGGAATTCTTTTCCTTCGGCTTAGAAAGGGTTTAGGGACCCCCAAGAGCAAAAAGCCCTCAACTAATTTGGGGTTCCACCGAAAGGTTTTCATAAAAATCGAATTTTTCTCTTTTTGACCTAGGTTTTCAAAAAATTTCAAAATTTTCTAATTTTTTTCTTAATTCTTGAAATTTCTTGAAATTTCTTGTTATAATTGCTTGTTATAACTGCTTGTGATTGGATTATGGAAGAGTGTGGGGGTTACGTAAGTCCTCCTCCCCATGTTTTTGGGTGAGTTCGAGGCTTTTTCCCAATTTATAGCCGTTATGCCGCCGAAATTTCAAAATTTCTAACTTTTTATCTTGTTTTCTTTTGTTTTACAGATTTTAAATGGCTCCTAGACGCAACCCCGGGAAGCGATCACATGGTTCTAGTTCTCGGGTTCCCTCTCCACCTATCCCCGCCTAGATGAGCTATGGTTTCGCCTTTGGAAGCTCAGCCCGGTTTTCTTGGTCTGATGACAAGAGTATCGGATCCGGCGACGGGTCAATGTGGGACAATTACACCGGTTTAACGTAGAGACGGCCTTTGGTGCTCTAGGTTGGCCGCCGGTTATTTCCTACACGCAGACCACACGCCCTAACCCGGTCAAGCATTTTTATGCAAACTGAGCTCGAAGGGGATGTCGAAGACCCGAACCAGGTAGGGATCCGCGCATTACCGCTACGTCCGGGTGTACATATTTCCTTCAACACCCACCGCTTGGCTGATCTACTTGGGGTTCCCAATGATGGAGATTTGGTATACTGCGCCCCAAGGCGAAAGGTTACTTAACCGAGGATTTGCGCCGAGAGATAGCGCATCGATACTCAACCCGGGGCTCCTATGAAGGCAGCTAGCTTGAGACCTATACCCCGGGCCTACACGACCGCATCATCCAAAGACGATATAGTGCCACGGAGCGGTCACTACAATGAGTTGTCCCAGCTCACCCAAGACGCCACTTATTGCGCCCGCACCGGAGAGCGGATCTCACTTCCATACCTCATCATCCGGACTATGCATCGAGCGGCCGTGGACCGATCGGGCCAGCAACCTTCCCTATGGCCGCCTCGCCACTTTCCTTCTTCGCGCGTCCGGGCGTGAGTTTCGGAGGAGAGACAGCCGCCGAGGACTCCATGACCTCCGACATCGACCGGGATGCGATAAACAGGATGCGCATGGTTGATCCGCCCGCTAGTGATGACGAGTTGGAGGCTCGCCCTGTCCACTTGGGAGAGTAGCAAAGAGCCAGCAGCAGCAGCAGCCGCGGCCACTGCGGCCTATGCGGCAGAGATGGGGGATGATGATGATGACGATGTAGTTGGGGAAGCACCAGCCTCCGCCCCACGCCTCCACCTGTACCACCACCATCCGTTCCCACGACCGGGCCATCTCAGCCCCTCCCGACCGGCTCGTTGAGTATGTTTACCGAGATCGTGGACACCCGCAGGGTCATCCCGAGTCTCGACGAGCGATGGGTCGGGAGTTGGGACGCCCGGCTCGTGGTCTACGGGTGACTCAGACCGGGTGCACTGGCTTAGGGTCGCATACGAGCGGGACTATGACATAGCGGACCCCATTCCTCCCAGCCTCCTACCCCATGATTTCCATTCTACTTTTCATATGACCGCTTATATAACAGGGTAACTTTCCGGTTTGTGGACTGTACCCGTAGCACTATTACATTTGATACTATTTTTCCATTTAATGAAAGTTTCATGGTTCACCTAACTAGTGTATGTGCACATATTAAGTTTCACATTTAGAATAGTACATTATTCTCTTTCTTAGTCCGTCTCGTATCAAACAATGCTTAGGGTGTGTTTGTATTAAGATTTTTAAACTTCCTAACTCGGCTCATCGAACCCATTATGTGTAGCATGGTTTGTTGGAACAGAGCCCGAGAGCTCGATACCAAGTTGTCACACCCCAAATTCCGATCCAACCGTAACGGTGTGAGTGAACCGTCATTGAACCAACGGTTCACACCAGGATCTCGAATAGGCCGTGGTCCACCCATACAAACCAATTACACATAACCACAATCGAATATAAATATACAACTGAAGACTTTAAATAGAATGAACCCGAGTATCTATTGATAATTTAAATAAATATCCCATTATTCAAATTCAATCACATAAAAATAAATATCTATTACATCTCTTAATAACAAACAAAAATAACTGAAACAAATAAATAAAATCCATCACGGTACACGCAGAAAGGGCACTCGCATGAAGCGCCATGCTTGTCCCTGTCCCGCGCCTCGGACATCCAACACCGCAAAGACCACCATACGCCGGAGCGCTTACGTAATCGTCCACGAGATATCCCGCATCAACATCTAAAAACAATGTATATACAAAGGGTGAGCACACAACACAGCCACGAAGACAATCGACGCTTTCACAAGATTATGCATGAGTAACAATCATTTTTATGTCGTGGTCCGGTTTTAAGTTTGCAATGTGCTATAGAAAGGTTTGGTGGCCCCCGCACCTCTATACACGAGTGTGTGGCGTCGCACAAGAATCACACTACCACCAACCCACATGCACCCATCATGGAATAGAGATAGAGCTAAGGTATACCCGCACCTCCCCGATACTCTACCCATACCGGGACCTAAGCCCCTACCGGCCGTGGCTCGCAAACCGGGCTCGCAACCAACCAATCCTATATGTCAACAATGTATGCTCTATCCCGAAGACAGCCGCCTCACGGCATAGAGATAGAGCTAGAGCGCAGGCCGGGCCCGGAGACCTCCAAAACCTCACCTCCCCCGATACCCTATCCGCAACTAACCCACTAGGATAGAAACAATACGCAGTAGACCCTATCCCAACACAACTCCCTACGGCATAGAGATAGAGCTAAAGCATCGTGGACAAGGCAGCGCCGACTGAATCCTCGCACCACCCAACGATGGTCGGGACAACATCAATATCGGAGACCAACGTACCACGATCTTCCCCCGATACCCCACCCGTACCAAGCATGTTAAGACAGAATACTACAAAAGGTGCCAAGCGAAGAGCGATCCCGGCCCATGCCCCACTCCACACACCAACGAAAAACAATCACATGCCTAACAATCACATCCTATGAATGCATGAACAATAATAATAACCGAAAGTAAAGGATGGCATGTGAATATGCACAAACATCACATCATAGATATTCAATGATTAACAACGATTTACCGTCCATTAATTATTAGGTTTAGGTCGATTCCCTTACCGACGCTCGTTCGATCACTTGCTCCACGTCACAAGATCCAAACGATAAGTCACAAAGTCCTACATAATATTAGGGTTTCATTAGAATATATTATTTAGGGTTTCATGTTGGTCGGAAACCAACAGGGATCACAAAATACCCTCACAGTAGCCGACCGGTGGCATGTACCGGTCGCAGCTCAGGGGAAAGACCGGCGACCGGGTATGGTCAGCCGGTCCCCCACGAATAACCTCCCGAGAGGTAGCGGTCGCAACATACCGGGTCGCACTATGTGCAACCGGTATAGTCGACCGGTATGTCTCCCGAAGACCATACATGGGTTCTTCGACTGCCGTCGATCATCCTCCATGGATTTTCAGGGTTTCTCGTATCCATCCTAAGTCTAGGCTTTGAGTTAGAGCTACCCGTAACTTATTCAAGTCTCGTTTCGATGAATATCATCTCGAAACTCGAATCTAGGGTTTGACGGCAACTTAGGGTTTATTGGCCAATTTAGGGTTTTAGATCAATACCTACTTTGCATGGTATTGATCCACCCACACAACTAACATAGGGTAAGAAGATGGATCCAAACACTTACCGTTGACAGTGTAGCGAGAGCTTCACAAACGGTAATGGCGGCACCTCCTTCTTCTTCCTAGCTCCTTCTCCTTTCCAAGCTCTTTCTCTCCTCTAGGGTTTGTGAGAGAAAATGGAAAGGATTTGAGGGGTTTAAGGGTGTATTTATAGGCTAGAAATAGGGTTTAGTAACCCTACTAGGATTAGGAAACTTCTAGGATTCGAAATCGGGAAAGCGGGACCCGCAGAGACCAATTTCCAAATTCCCACACATAGTCCGTGCAGGCCATACCGGTCGACCGGTACCATCATCCGGTACCATCGACCGGTATACCTAAAATCAGGTATCATTGGTCGACTTCGGTCCGATTGCGACTGCTTGTTATCCGCTTGCCCCGTCCGGGTCGGTGATGATCGGAAGACCTGTCACGACACAAAACCAAGGTTTAGACCGGGTTTTCGTGCGGGTCTTACAACATTGGTCTCACTTTCTTTAATAATAAAAAAAAAAACCACCAAAAAAAAAACAACACACACAAAAAAAAAAAAAAAAAAAAAAAAAAAAAAAAAAATATTATAAAAAACCCCCACAAAAAATTAAAATATTTTACTCCCCTTTTTTTTTTTTTTATAAAAAACCTAAAAATATTACCATATTAAAAAAAATACACATAACCTCAATAGTAGAATACCTCACAACTTATGTAAACCACTATGAAAGATACATCTAGGTCAAAGTCCTTAGACTAGTCTCCAACCTTTTCATAATAAATTTTATTCTTTGTCCCGGGGAAGAGGAAAAAAATAGATATCAAAACATTCTTTGGGGGGCGGACACAACTTGGATGAACACATCGGTTTATGAGTTTAAATACAAGATCAAACAACCGAAGACTCATACATATACCCTTTACTTGCATTAACCATATAAAACTTTCATGCAAATAAATATCATTTTTCAAGAGTTAACCAACTACACATTCTCCTTTGGGATAAACATGCAGTGGTCTTCTCAGTTTCTGTGCAATAACTGTGAAAGAATAATGACTCTCGAAAATCTCACCACCTTTAGGTTAATGAGACTTCCTAAAGTCAAAACTCTTTCATGCAAATAAATATCCTTTTTCAAGAGTTAACCAACTACACATTCTCCTTTGGGATAAACATGTAGTGGTCTTCTCAATTTCTGTGCAATAACTGCGAAAGAATAATGACTCTCAAAAATCCCACCACCTTTGGGTTAATGAGACTCCCTAAAGTCAAAACCCTTTCAATTCATGTGCATGAACATACCTTTAACTTTGACAATGCCACCTTTGGGTTAACACTGACTTTCTTAGCTGCTTTTCACACCATAAAGAATAGTGTATTCAAATATATCCTTTATTGTATATGTAAATGTACAAATTTGGGATTTGAGGACTACAATGATGGAACTGAGTGTACTACTTTGGCGGATTCCATCCAATCTTCACTTGACACCCACAAACCTTAATTTGATTAAAACTTGACAATGCCACCTTTGGGTGTACATCACCCTTACACAAGCATTTACAAATACATGAACTTTGAATTTGAAGACATCATGATGAAACTAGATGTACCACTTTGGTGGGTTCCACCTAATTCCACAATGATATCCTCAAACCCTACTTTGCAGCACATTGTTGGTCAATAAATAAAATTTCATACACACATAACCTTCTACATGCATCTGGTACAAAAATAACTGATAAATAAGCAGAAAACTGCAAACCGGATTAATTTGGGACACCTTTTAATCAAAAGTAAATTTTTCAAATCACCAAACTGTATCAAACTATGTACCAAACTGTAGAGCATCAAAATACAAAACCAACGCAAAAAACCGCATCAAAATCCGACGCTCCTAGCTCTCACAATCGCCGTTCAAAGTTGGCTTAAACATTCTTGAATCCTGAACCGGCTAGGACCGGTTCATCCGGTTCGGTTCAGTCTGTCCGGGTTCGGCTATGGGCGGACCGAACCCACAAAACAGAAACTTTTTTTTTAATGGTTTGGTCCAGGCCAAACCAAAATGGTCTGTACCTAAACCGAACCATAAACCGGCGGTCCAGCCACCAGTCCAACCAATCCACAATCCGGGTCACCGGGTCAAAGGGTCGGGTAACTGGAGTCAAATTCTCGGGTCAACGGGTCGGGTTTCCAGGTCAAAATCCCAGGTTAATGAAGCGGGCTATCGGGTCAAATTCTCGGGTCGTCGGATCGGGTTACTGGGTCCAAAATCCTGGGGTCGGCGGGCCAGGTTACTTATTTGGCCTGGCTGGGTTTACCCCTTGTCCGGAATGGGCATGGGGTGGGCCAGCCCTGGCCCAACTAGTCTGGGTCTGGCGAGCTTGGGCTGGGTAGACTCGGCCCGAGTCAACCCAGCCAACCCATTAGGGTTCACGAGTTAGCGCCGAGTCGACCCGGCGATGACTCGGCGCCGTCTGAGTTTTTTTTTTTTTTTTTTAACTTTTCCAACCTGGCGCGTGGATCTCACTCGCCTTTTCAGGAGGCGCGTGAGGGCGCGTGGGGTTGTTTCCGGCGACCAACTTTATGTCGCCGGCTCCGTCTCTCCGAGTTCTACAGTCCTGTATAATTTATTTTGCTTTTTAATGGTTCGAAAAAAAAATTTTAAGGTCCAAACCCTAGACAGGTTCGAAGAGAATTTTGAGAGAAAAATCTCTCCCCTTTTTTGAATTCATTCAAACATAAAGTTTTAACAATGCTTTCCCATGATTCTAGATCTGTGTAGGTGGCTCTGATACCACTGTAAGCAATTTAAATAGATCATCTTTGGGTTTTCCCATGGGATTTCCCATGAACCCTGACAAACACACTACACAGATTACTAGAATACAATGGGTATTGAAAAGAGATGATTAGAGACATACCTCTTGCTGTAGATTGATTTTCGATCGTTTACCTTCTTCAATAAATGCTTGGAATGTTAGAATGTTTGGATCAAAGTCTTCCACAGCCTGTCGGGATCTCTTGACCTTCTCTCTGCGTATGGGAACAGGAGAAAAAAATAACACCGTGGCTATGGGGACTCTAACCATTGGTATTTATAATACCACCCCCAACCCTGGACCAGTCCCACAGTGGACCAGATTGGTCCATCTCCAATCATACTTAAACCGGTTTACCCGTAACTAGACTCCCACTGAATCAACTAACCTTATAATTAATTAAGCCCATAAAAATATCTTACACCCAGTTCATCCAATAATATATTGGATGACTGAGCAAGTGGAAAGGATTTTTATCCCGATTGATAGGCTTTTATTCATTCATCAATGAATGATGAATCAACTCAATGAAGTACAAGGTGGATCGGTAATCGGTCACTTAATGTGAGAGAAGAATCCAGATTTCAAAAAGGAGGGAGAAAGGGGATGTGTAAGAGAGACTTTTTTTTTTCGAAAAGTGGGAGATGGGATGGTTCTGTATCAGTTTCGATTCCAAGAAGGCTATTCTCATATCCGTCCCATTTGTTAAATGGTCCTAAAGTAGATACTCATCCTATTTCATAACGAGACGATCTGGTTTAGATTCCTCAACGGTTTTAGGCACTCAAATCAGAGACTACGCACGAGAGAGCACTCTTTTATTAAAAAAAAATCCTTTTCAAAAAACAAAATAGAAATAAATTAGAAGGAAAAAAAAGAGCACTAGGGAGAGTTCAAGAGTTAGAATTAGAAATTCATAATCATTTGCAGACCTTGTGGCGAAGATATGAAGCTGATGCTAAAATCATGTGGAATGTGAATGATCTTTGGTTTTCAATGGAAATGGAGAGTTTGCTCTTTGAGAACACTAAGATGAGTCTATTGTGCCATCTAAGAGGAAGAAAGAGAGAACGAATTGAAAGTTATCATTTATATTAAGATTTTTAAACAGTTCTAGATGGCGAGGTTTCTAATGATTCTTTAATCGTCTATCGATTTTGAACCTATTGGGAAACAAATCCAAATGCATGGATGATTGTATCCTACAAAACCTTATGTACTATATATGCTTATCAATTAGGTGAATCAATCGAAAATATGACTCTGACTGGATTGTAGAATGCCTCATCTCTAATTCTAATTACATAAATGGGCTATTTAGGGGAAACAAGTTCACCTATTTCTCCAGTCGCCACTTTGCACATGCAACCACGTTCAAATAAGAAAAATGATTCAAATATCCAGTCCACTTGTCATTTTTTCCTACAATGACTTGTAAATAACAATGCTAAAAAATAAGAAGCAATAAGGGGGCATGAGACTTTTGTCCCTGTTTTCCATAAAAGAGGGAAGAAAGGTTGCTCTGAGTTGTGATACTTTTGTCATTTTATTTTTTGGTAAATACTTTTATCAATCTTTTCAATTATATTGTATTATCAGCATTCATCATGCCAGAAGAATTTATAAAATGAGACAAGAATATCGAATGAGTCCTAAAGATTCAAACCACATCTCTTGGGTATTCCTAAGGATTCTACTTGTTTGAGCTGAAGACTCTAATGAAGGACAAGTATTTTATGAAACATTGCAGGTGTAGATACTAACCTACCTACAGAAAAAGCAAATACCAGCGTTCAGCTATAATCATTAACAGGTAAGAGTAAAATTATACTTGCAGATGGCATCAACATGTACTAGTGTGAGAGGGGGAGGGGGGGGGGAGAGAGAGAGAGAGAGAGAGAGAAATAAGAGATGCCATCAACATGTACTCATGCCATAAGGATTTAAAAAACAAACGAAACAAGAAAATTCTACGAGTCTTGAGGGAATCGAAGCAGCATCTCTTGGGGAAACCCCTAATGCTCTACTTGTTTGAGCAAAAGACTCGGATACATTATGGAAAATGACATTAATTATGATTCAATAAGAATAGATGAGTATCTTTACGCAAGGAAGAATGTATTAATTAATCTTTTACAGCGTTTTCAACAATTTGTAGGTGCTTGAGCCAAAGATACTTCTCTCACGTGTTAAAATTCACTCCTTGTGAATATGAACCAAAATCTCAAAAGTATAAAAAAAAAAAAATTGAAAGAGAATATAGCAATAGACATCCATCTACGTATTAAACTATATATGATATCTGATTTGTACAGTCAGAAAATAAATAAATAAAATACTATTGATGAATCTAATATGTGGAGTAATATAAAACCCACTTATTTTACTATAACGCTGTTGCCAAAGCCTAATTCTAATTACATATTTCATTTGCTATAGCGCTATTGCCATAGCGTAATTCTAATAACATATTCGATTTACTAATTATCTCCAAAACTAAATTCCAATTTATCTAATCTTTGACCATCTACCTCCAACCAATCAGCTTTTGTTCCATTCGAAAAATACTCACCTGCAATTTTAACATACCAAAGAAGATTATCAATAATTAATAAGAATCATAATCTAAATTGAAAACAATGTAATAATGATAACACAATTTGAATTCATACAAAAATAAAATATAAAAAATAAAAAATAAAAAAGAAAAAAAGAAAAGAAAAAAGAAAACACTATAATGATCACCTCATATCCTCAAAGATTACATTTTTCTGATGTTGAGACGTAAATATTGCTCATCCCAACTTAAATGGACCATATCTCCACTTTTCAATTTTTTATCTTCAAACAATCCTTCCATGGATATAAAATATCCATAGGAATTTGTATAAGAAGTATGTCTCACCAAATATTCTCGGTAGTCTTTGTTACCATAATGTACTGTAACGGGAATTTGAATCATGGCATTGTCTACTGTACTCACAGTATCGAAGTCGTAAGACTTATAGATGTGATCAACAACCAGACCCTCTTCAAGTACAAAACGCCGGTTGATCTCTTGTGGCAAAGTGACTGAGAATATCTGTTTTGAGCTCCTCCTTGGAAGCTTATTATCATCTCTTATCTCTATCAATCTCCGACCATTACCCGACCCTGAAGGGAAGAGATTAGGATAGTATGCTGTTTTCTTCATTGCAAAGAAAGACTGTGTAAAGACTGTGTTTCATGGTTCATGAGACATGTTTATAATAACCAGAGACGAGAGAGCTTGGAAAAGAAATTTCCAATCTTTTTTTTTAGAAGTTTCTATTTATGTTCTTCGCACATCTATGTCTCTGAGGTATTAATTTTCGTTCTCTCCTTTCTTACAATCTTAGTTAGGCTTTTGCATGTGAAATCGCAATTACTTAACATTATTAATTAATAGTTTCCTTATCTCTTGATCTTATTTAAAGAAACAAAATGTAATCTTTTTTTTTTTTTTTTTTGGTAAGATGAATCTGAAATAGGTAATAAGTATTCCTTTTGACCCTCCCCCAAAACCTCCTACAAAGTTTACCGTATTAGTCTACTGTAATTTCGATCTGAATCGTCCTTAAATCTGTCACAAATTGGTTCAAGTTAGTTGGAATCAGCCAGACTCAAATAAATTTGTCAATTCTATGCTGGTACCATACATCGAAATTGTATCGAATTAGAATCAGTAACGATATGAAAAATAGAACCAAAGCTTGTAAAGGTACCAATAAAATGGACCAAACCTGTTGGTATGTATTGAATACCAAAACCATACCAAATAGTAAAATACATATCGGTATAATTTTATACTAAATTTTTTTCTCTTATACACCAAATTTTATATAAAACCATGTATATACAGGTAAGAAACTATATATATATATATATATATATATATATATATATATATATATATATATATATATATATATATATATATATATATGATACCGATAATAAAAACCATACAAAAAATAAGTACCAAAACCATACGATAATGGTATGAAAATGGGAATCGCAACCGGTACAATATAGTATCGACATCACCCTTTTGCCTTTTGAACCGTACCAAATATCGTATCGATAAAAACCTTTAGACTCGCATGGACTCCCACCAAACTAGCATGGGACTTATGTGAGCATGGGAAATTGAAAAAAAAATAATATGAAATATATTTTTAAAATTTAGAATAAAAATAAGGGAAAAAGACAGTTATCTCCCTTGTATTATGCTTAAAAGATAAATGTCATCCCTAAAAACGCTACTAAAATACAAATAGACCGACTCCATTAGGAATATTTCATTACATAACGACGGTGGAAAGCCATTTTTTTTCAATGATCAAATTAACACTTTAATAATTTACAACAAATCTTCTTTCCCCAAAAAATCCCCATCCCCGTCGCCTAACACTAAATGTCAAACTTGAGAGTTCATCGCCTCTGTAGGTCATCTCTCTCTCTCAGAATATTAATCTCCACCACTCTCTCTCTCTCCCTCTCTTCTTCGTTTCATCTCTGTCACTACTAGAAGAAGCAGAGAAGAAGAATTTTGAATCTCATCAAACAAAGAAAAAAATTATAAATGCCGAAGCTTTCAGAAACATAAGTTTGCATTTTGTCGACAGGGCGATGACAAGGGATCTTAATCTCTGAAGATCCCAAGTCAAAGTCGAACGTTTGAATCTGTATAAATCTCGAAGTAGAAATAAGGGAAAATGCTTGCAGCTGAAGAAGAAAGAGAAACCCCTTCCAGATACGGAAACCTAGCCTTTCTCTCTCCTCCATGGCTTTTCCTTTCTCTCCCCTCCACGGCTTTTCTTGCTGAAACATAAGTGCATCAGTAGCTGTCCTATTTCTTTTCATTATTCATCATTTCATTCTAATTATCGTTTGGTTGATTTGGATTTCAATTTTGATTCATAATGGAGAAAGTAAAAGGGATTTGGCAAAATCTCGAACCCACAAATCCAAAGGTTGATCTGATGAAATTTATAGATCCCACAAATCAATTTACAGAGCCTGTTAGAACGCATCAGAGTAGAGTAGGTGAAATGAGAGAGAGAGAGAGAGAGAGAGAGAGAGAGTGAATGAACCAAGCGGTTTTCTCTGAGTTTCTCTATCCGTGGTAGATTGTCAGATTGGTACCATGACGAAGGATCGAAAACGGAACTGAAGATTCATTCTGTATCATTAATGAACAGTGCAAACAGTATATTTACATGATCTGACCTGTTGTCAGTCTAACTAAAGGGTAAAACTTTAAAACTATATAAATGATTAATAATATATTCTAATATGCCCTCTCAAGCTGATGGAGGCGAATGACAAAGACCAAGCTTGCTGATTAGGAAAGAGAGAGGACCGTGTCCTAGAGCCTTGGTTAACAAATCAGCCCGTTGAAATTTCGAACTAATATGGACTGGTCGTATCATTTGTTGCTGAATTTTTTCTCGTATGAAATGGCAATCAACCTCAATATATTTAGTCCGCTCATGAAATACCGGATTTTCCGATAGATGCAGCGCAGCTTGATTATCACAATGGATTGATATGGGAAAGGGGTGGAGGAAACCCAAGTCCTTAAACAAAGACTTTATCCATGACAATTCACAAGTTAACATTGCTAAAGCTCTATATTCGGCTTCAGCAGAAGAGCGAGCAACAGTATGTTGTTTCTTGGTCTTCCAAGATATAGGAGTCGAACCAAAGAAGACAATGTAACCTGTTGTGGACTGTCTTGTAAAGGGGCACCCAGCCCAATCTGAGTCACAATATCCTGAAATGACTGGGCTAGTAATATGGGCCATATGCAGTCCAAGGGAAATGGTCCCTTTCAAATAGCGTAGTACACGAACAGCCGCTTGAAGGTGAGGGGCCCGAGGAGCATGCATAAATTGACTCAAGACATGTACATCAAAACACAAATCTGGTCTCGTGACAGTAAGATAGATGAGACGGCCAACCATCCGGCAATACATATGTGGATCATCAAGAAGTGGGCTAGATTCATTATCAAGTTTCAGATTCTGGTCCATTGGAAATGGGCTTGGTTTACTTGCCAAGAGCCCAGAGTCATTTAAAATGTCCAGTGCATACTTTTTTTGTGAAAGAAGAAGTCCATCAGTAGAGGATATGACCTCAATACTGAGAAAATAGGTAAGTTTGCCAAGATCTTTGATATTGAAGTACTTATGTAGATCGACCTTTGTTGAAGAAATATGATCTTCATTTGTACCGGTGATAACAATATCATCGACATACACCAAAACAGCCGTAAAGATAGAAGTATGATGGTAAGTGAATAAGGAAGCATCGGCTAAGGATTGGAAAAAACCCATTTGGAGTAGTGCAGTAACAAATTTTCTATTCCATTGCCGAGGTGCTTGTTTAAGTCCATATAAAGACTTGTGAAGATGACAAACCATTCCCGGTTTTAATAATGCCCCCTCAACTCTATATCCCGGTGGAGGGACCATAAACACTTCCTCATCAAGATCTCCATAGAGAAAAACATTTTTCACATCCATTTGATAGAGAGGCCAATGATTATAAGTAGCTAAAGCTATCAAACCATGTACCATTACTAATTTTGCTACAGGATGATAATCAAGGCCTTCCATTTGAGTAAAGCCTTTCGCAACTAAACGGGCTTTGTATCTTTCAATTTTCCCATTTGCATGCCTCTTTATTTTGAATATCCATTTACACCCTATGGCACGTTTACCTTCAGGTAAAGGCACAACAGTCCATGTATTGTTATCATGCAAGGCACGGAGTTCAACAATCATAGCTTGTTGCCACTCAATGTGTTTATGGGCTTGATTATAGGTCTTTGGTTCAATTTCTGAACAAAGATTTGATAAAAGGACCTTATACTCAGAATTAGAAAAGAAGCTAATATAATGAT
Organism: Protea cynaroides; assembly: GCA_028583415.1. Lineage (NCBI taxonomy): Eukaryota > Viridiplantae > Streptophyta > Magnoliopsida > Proteales > Proteaceae > Protea > Protea cynaroides. Next base: position 43,599,001 of record CM053273.1, read on the forward strand.
GGATAGGATAGGACGTACCTGAAGAAGATGCTGGAGTGAACTGTTGTGTGACAGAATTGCAAACATAATCACGTAGTTGAGTATTAGGTTGTGATATATGCGTGGAACGACGAGAAATAGTAGGTAAACATGGGCTATGTGGAGTGGCCCAATATCTGAATTAACAAGAGGAAGTAATGGGTTGTGGACGTCAGACTGGACTGCTCTAGGTGCACTGGCAGATTCGGTTACTGCAGGAAAATGGGGAGACTCAATCGTAGGAACAGTGGGTAATGCAAATGTAGGGACAGTAGGTGATATGGTTGTAGGAGAGATGATGAGATTCTCAGTTTCAGGTGGAACAGGAGACATGTGGGATGGATGAATATCAGAATGAACAACTGGACAGGGAAGAACCACAGTATGTGGTAAATCAATTGTAGGACATGTAACAACAGTTTGAAATTTGTATGGAATTATGCTTTCAAAAATTGTACATCACGACTTATGAATATAGTGTGAGATGCTAAATCATACACCTTGTAACCTTTTTGGTTGGAAGGATACCCCACAAAAATACAAGGAGTGGATCTAGCAGAAAATTTATGTTGATGTGGAGAGTGAGTTCGGGCATAACACAAAGATCCAAATGTTCTAAGATAAGTATAAGTGGGAGTTTTATGAAACAACATCTCATATGGAGACTTACCACATAACACTGTAATAGGTAAACAGTTTATGATATAACAAGCAGTGAGGACACACTCACCCCAGAAATGCAAGGGAAGATTGGCTTGAAACCTAAAAGACCTAGCAACTTGAAGTAGGTGACGGTGTTTTCTCTCAACAACACCATTTTGTTGTGGGGTGTACACACAAGTGCGTTGGTGAAGTATGCCAAGAGAGTGCAACAGATTTTGGATAGAGGAGGATAAAAATTCAGTCCCATTATCTGATCTAATGATTTTCACAGTGGTAGAAAACTGAGTGGCTACCATAGAAAAAAAATGCGACAACATAATAAATGTATCAGATTTGTATTTCATCAAAAACACCCAAGTAGTGCGAGTGTAATCATCCATAAGTGTAAGAAAATACTTACAACCAGTATATGATAGGGTCGAATACGGACCCCAGATATCACAATGAATTAAAGCAAAAGGATGAGTAGAATGTGAATTGCAAGTGGGAAATGGAGAACATGTGTGTTTGGCTAAAGGACACACATCACAGACACCAGTGTAGTACTGTAAGCTAGGAATGTGAGTAGTATGAGGGGATGGGTGACCCAACCTAAAGTGCCACATCTCAGGAGATACCGAAAGGGCCACTGTAGAAGGAGAAGACTCGTACCGGTACAGACCATTACCCAACAGTCCCACCCCAGTCACCATCTTCGTGGATAAGTCCTGAAATATACAGAATGTAGGAAAGCATGTCACAGAGTAGTTTAAATGCTTAGTAATTTGACTCACAGATAGCAAGTTGAAAGCAAATTTAGGAATATGATAGACATTTTGCAGTTGAATATGAGGAGAGATGTTATGAGTACCTACACTGGAAATAGAGTATTTACTACCATCTGGCAATAGAACTGGTGGGTGGGCAGTGGGTGACACAGCATACGAACTTGGAGAGTGAGAGGAGGAAAAATGATGAGAGGCTCCCGAGTCAATGACCCAAGAGTGTAGAGAGGAAACAGTAGAACGTAGACAAAGGTTCATACCTCCAAAATTTGCATTGGGCTGACTACCATTCAGGAAAGAGATTAGTTGTTGATACTGAGATTGTGACAGAGGAGGTAGAGGAGAGACAGGGGAGGTAGTGGCAGCCGGTGACATATGTGCATCATGCTGAACCTCTCCATCAGACTGGACTGTAGACTCAGTGGCAAGATGAAGCTGCGGGACTGGAGACTGTGACCGATTGTACCTTGGAGGCTTGCGACCAAAGTTGGGTGGAAACCCATGAATATCAAAGCAAGTATCCTTTGTATGGCCATATTTGTGACAGTGTGAGCAAAGAGGACGTCTACTTCCATTTCTTGAATCAGAGGAACTGAAAGTATGTGCAGGGGTATTATAGGATTGAGAAAAATGACCACCAGTTCTTGAATACTCTGAATATCCCTTATTAACCACACAGGCAATGTTCTCTGAACTGACATGAGAAATGCAGAGTCCCCTTTGACGTTCCTCTTGAAGTACTAGTGAGTAGGCCTTTGCAATAGAAGGTAATGGAGACATGATCAATATCTGGGTACGAACAGTACTGAACGCATCTGTGAGGCCTAGTAAGAACTGAAATACTTGTTCAGTTTGGGCCTGATCCACGAGTTTCTTCATGATATCACCAGTGCATTTGACCAAATAACCACATGAACATTTTGGGACAGGGATGTAGGAATCTAATTCATCCCATAGATTTTTCAAAGACGTAAAATACTCAGACACAGACAGAGCATCATGATGGAGAAGAGAAATTTGTCTCTTTAATTCAAAGATTCTTGGTCCATCACCTTGTGCAAATCTGTTCTCAAGCTCCAGCCACAATTGACGAGCATTCTTGGCATACAAAACAGTACCTTGAAGCTTCTTGACTAGTGAATTGCAAATCCAAGACATTACAATTCGATCACATTGATCCCAGGCTACAGTAGATGTTGGATCGGTTGTAGGATCTGGACGATCAACAATGCCATCTATGAAAGAACATTTGTTCTTTGCACCTAATGCGAGACGCATTGCACATTTCCACGATGAGTAGTTACTCCCATCCAGTGGTTGAGTGACTAAGACACATCCAGGGTTGTCCGACGGATACATGAGAAGCGGAGAAGGAAAAGACAATCCAGTTGTTGTAGAGGTTACCGATGTTGACACCGGTGTGGACATCCTTCAACTAATTGAACAGAACTTTGAGAATACAGAACTAATCTTCAAGATTCAAGATACTCAGTGGATCAAAATTTTTTCAGAGTGCTCACGAACAGACAAACAAATCAGACAACACCAGACACCAATCACACCCTGAGACCCTGATTTTTGAAAATTTCACAAGCACAATATCAGAAACAACTGCAAGATCGCACCTGCAGTCTTGAAAATCAGACCAATGACCGCAAGATCGCAACTGCAGATCTTGAAAATCAGACCAATGACCGCAAGATCGCAACTGCAGATCTTGAAAACCAGCAACTGTAGATCTTGAAAACCAAACCGATGACCGCAAGATGGAAACTGTAGATCTTGAAAACCAGAACTGCAGATCTTGAAAACCAGACCTTCACATACGACCTTCAAACACACACCTGTGCAAAGCCAGATCATGACAAACCCAGATCTGAAGATCTCGTAGCCAAACTTGATCCTCCCTAACAGCAGACTGCAAGAATGAGACGAACAGATCTTGAACTTTGACAAATTGCAGATTCCAGTAGCTCAACGAACGAAATGTTTATCTTGAGCTCTCTGTGTAACACTGAGAGATGCTCCCCAAGAAGAAAGTCCAGATTTCAGACGAGAACTCTAAAGACACGATTAAAGGTGAATGAATGAATCACAGAGAAAAAAAATCATCTCAGCTCTGATACCATGTCAGATTGGTACCATGACGAATGAAGATTCATTCTGTATCATGAATGAATAGTGCAAACAGTATATTTATACAATCTGACCTGTTGTCAGTCTAACTAAAGGGTAAAACTATAAAACTATATAAATGTTTAATAATATATTCTAATATAGATTTTGTTAGATTTGTATTTCTCAAGAGATTTCACTACAACCTCAAGATTGATTCGAGGAAAGAAGATTTTAAAAAAAATGGAGAAGGGTGACGGAAATCAAGAAGAGAAGGGGGATTTCTTGATTTTTGGTTGTTCGTTTCATACTCTCAGAGTCTCCAGCGAAGCTCTAATGGATCTGACTATAGATGGGAGCGAGGGTAGAATTGCCAATGAAAAAATTAACTTTAACACCATTAAAAATTGGATCATTTGTCTTTTCTTAGAACTTAGGTGTTCAACTGTCATTAACGTAAATTGGTAACTGTCTTTTCCCCTAAAAATAAAGGTTTTGGATTGTTGGTTGAGACTACCATGATGGCATGATGTGTGTGGATTACTTTTAGGAATTTTTATTTTGAATGTCATAAAATGAATAGACGCAATTTATTTGTAAAAAAACAAAATATCTACTACATGGCTTGTGTTAAAAATAGAAATTAATTCTTAGGAAATTTTTTGCTTTACCATAATGACAATCATTTTCTATTATTGTCATTGTCATTAATGACAACTGCATCCCACATTGTTAAGATTTCTAATGGAAAATATAAAATGATAATTTTACCTTCCGTTAAAAATATTACCTTCGTCTTTTTTAAACCTCTGTCTTCTCATTCCTTCTAATAGTTGAGAAAGGCTTTTCTTCTTGAGTGATTTTTCATCTTGTCTGGCTGCACTCTTTCCGACAGCACACTCTACAAAGGGTTCAGGTCATCGAGTTTTTCAACAATGGCAAGCTTAAGAGATTTTGATCCTATGTCCATGGTTCCCTCGCTCATCTATGTTTTAGTATTCTAAGAACCCTATGTTTTCCCTCATGTCTTGGGGAAAGAAGAGAGAATTCCATATTGATCTTTCTTTAAATCCAAAGAAAGGGGGTTTTTCTTTTTGGGAACCCCAATAAAGGGTTGAGACTTGAAAGCATTGATTTTAATGGAAGAATAAATTAGTTTATTTTTTAAATGCCATTAATTCGATTAGAGTTGAATGTACATAATTTGTAATTTCTAGAAAGTTGCCTATAAATAAACCTAAGTACATAAAAGATTGGAATAATATACCCGAAAAAACAAACAGCATAGTGCAGTAGTATAGTCTCCTAGATTCTCCAACCAAAGTCAACCTCAATATTACTACGTACCATCAGTCCAATCAATCGGCCGTACAATGAATCATATCTATTTAAGTAGAATCTACCACTCTTTTCTATCTCATCTAAAATCAAAATTCTAATGTGATGGTCCAAAATTCATCGATCATAATAACACATCTGATTCTAATTATGGCCTATATTAGGGCAACTTGTGCTTGTAAGGCATGGATCCCAAAAAAAAATGGCTCCTCATGGTTCATTATCTGGATCTACAGTCTGTTTCTAGACCTTTAAGATTAAGAAGAAAAAAAAAAGCGAACTAAAAAGATAATTTTTTTAACAGTTCAAGAAATGCACCAAAATCATGTAGTGAAATTGATCCGAACCACTTAAACAGGTACTAGAAAATTATATTGTAAATAATTCAAATGTGATTTGGATTATCACACCATTTACTATTTAATCCAAATAAGAACAGAACCATTTATTACGAACAAAAAAAAAAAGATCCTCATTGGCACATCCTTTGTAAATCATAAATTGTTAACTGCAATAAAACTGAATATAAGATAACATCGAATGCTCTTCCTTGCATGTGTGTATTATTAGTAAACCTATGAATAACCAAAAAATTATTGGATTTAGGTTCCATTGTTATTTAAGAGAGAGAGAGATTATTACAAATAAATGATCTGAAAACTTTAAATATAAATTGAAAGAGTTTATTATCAATAGACACCCATCTACTAAAACATTGACAATCTAACTATATATATATATATAATGTGTGGAGTACTATAAATTCCACTTATTTTGTAACACCAGTACCATATCTTAAATCTAATAACATATTCCATTAACTCCAAAAAAATTGATTCCATTATATCTAATCTTTGACCATCAAACTCTAACGAATCATTTGTTGCTGGTTCTATCCAAAAAATGCCCACCTGCAATTTTAAAAGAGCAAATTAAAAAGAAAAAAAATATCAATGGAACAAGCCAATTAAATAAAAAAGGAAAACAAAATAATAATGATATATAACACAGAATTTGTAATGGTCACCTCATATATATAGTATTATGAGTCTAAGATTGTATAATGTTGAGACGCTTATTTCCATGATCCCAACTTATCTGGACCTGATCTCCACTTTTCGATTTCTTTTCTCTAAATAATGTTCCCATGGATAAAACATACCTATAACCCCTTCTCTCCAAACATTCTGTGAATTTTTTCCACTATAACGTACTTTAATGGGATTTGCATCATGTCTCTCTCACTTGAATTCAGATTATGGACATTTAAATGCTGATAGATGTGATCAACAACCAAACACTCGTCAAGTTCAAAACTTTGATTGAACTCATGTTGTTGAAACCGTGTCCTGAAAGTGTGCTGTAAGTGTTGTCATTGTTGGCAACCTTAGCAGAAAAAGTGATATGGAGGAGAGAGAGTATCTGTAGGACTCTCTGTCAGTCAAGGTCACTGGGCTGATGCAGCAGCCGAATAGAATGAAGCCTAGCTGATGAGAAAGTCCAGCTGAAGAGAAAGAAAAAAGAGAGAGAAAATGGAGGAGAGAGAAAGAGGAGAGAGAATAGGTGGGGATCAGGTGGGTCCCACCTTGGGTGCCCAGGCCAGCAGGGCAGATGCCCGGCACCAGGCCAGCAGGCCATGCCAGCATGCACGGCAAAAGGGGGGGCCATGCACACAACAAAGGCCATGCACACAGCAAGGGCCATGCCAGCGCGCACATGGAGGGAGCCATGCGCGCAGCAAGCATAGCGCAAGCAGCAGCAAGCAGCACCCGCATGCCATGCCATGCCGCAAGCCAAGGCAGTAGCCCCTGCAAGCAGCACCGCATGACAAGATGCCGCGCGCGCGCCGCAAGCCATCGCAGGGCACTCGGCATGCGCATGACATGTTCGACGTTTTGCCCCAAAGAAAGGCCGACTCAAAACCTTACTAGAATTTTCCGGATATACAGGGCATTACTACACTTTGTGGAGGGGTATTTTGGTCAAAGAAAGTGTGGAAGATTCCACCTCAACGGCTCACATCAAGCCACGCAAGCTTGAATCGAGATTGGCGATCCACAAAGAAGCGGGATACTGTGCATCCCGCTGATCGCGTCAAGATGCTTGCGCGAGTCCTCTAATTGGCCGAAGGCAGCCTAATATGATGATCCGCGTCGCACCAAACTGAATCCAAGATCCAGTGTTGCAAGCGTATGGTTCGTCGGTGCCATGGGTTCCCATCTGGCGGCTATCATCTGCGTCGAGTTCCGCTGACGTGATGAAGCCGATCCTAAGGCGCATATGAAATCCTGTGTTTCTCTGATCGATCCAGCGGCCTGAAATCATTGATACCCTCTCCGCCAATCATGGCTTGACAGTAGCGTACGGTGGGTTAGAGGCGGACGCGCTATGGTGCATCGCGGCGCATGGAATCAGGGAGAAAGATTCCATTTGGAATAATCTCATCCACCGAACTTCTTTTGATGATATCTCGGCCGTCCGATGTCGGATCGAGGCCCATAATATATCAAACTGAAGGATTTTCAAAATAGAGAAGATTGGCAACGGTTTGAGCTCGAGTAGAAGGCCTCTAATGGCGATTTTTGTGAGAACCCTCCATTGAAGCTTCTTTAAGAGAGATAGAGACTCCTACTGGCAGTGTGAGGCCATGAAAGCTTCATTGAAGCTTGAAGAAAGTGTGTGGACTAGCTGTGTGTGACCTATGGAGTTAGTGTGTTGAAGAATGAGCTGTGGAGCCTGAGAGGAGGCCAAGATGCTTACACAGAGAGGCTTGCATCAGTAGTGAGCAAGACCGGGAGGTAAGCTCGCACACAAATCCTATTTTTTGTATCAGTGCTATATGGGAAGGGTTTGTATGAATGTTTAATATATATATATATATATATATATATATATATATATATATATATATATATATATATATATATATATATATATATATATATATATATATTGTGTAACCATGTCAAGTGGGTGCTTGACTGGAGTTGGGGTTGGTGCCTAGGACACAATTGTAGCTGTGAATGCGGTTGATGTTGTAGCATCGGGGTTGTAGGTGCAACCGTAGCATTATTGTTGAGTATTGGGTATATACGAAATCCTGGTTAGGGTATTGCCCCATGGAGTAGCCATCACAGTATGTGATTGGTAAACCACGTTATATCGTGTGTTCTGTGAATGTTGTATGTGAGTGTGCATTAGAAGTCTGTGTGCTACAGGTCTGGGTGTACACACTTGGCAGTCCAAGCTCCTAGTATGGATACCTGTGGGTGTGTGGTTGGTGTGTGCACGAAATGTGTTTGACAGATTGACTGTGAGAGAGTCTCAAGTAATCAGCTCAAGGCAGCATAGCACAAATTGATCAACAGCTCTTGGCAGCCCTTGCATACCATCAGGCCATAACTGAATAGTGGAAAGGAATTTTTAGTGGCCACTGATTTACCCCCCCTCTCAGTGTCAACCTGGGACTAACAATTGGTATCAGAGCTGAGTTCCCAAGGGAAGAAGACTGACAGCTTCAGGTACAGAGAGTGCATTGAGACTAAGTTATGGCTACAAATGAAGAACATCATGGGCACAGTTGAATTCCTATGATTGATGGCTCCAACTACAGCATATGGAAAGTCAGAATGGAGGCTTACTTGATTGCACAAGGATATGGGGTATGACTTACAGTGAAGAATGGTATAAGCACACAACTGAAGATATCAGTGATACTATTGAGATGAAGAAGAGAGAAAATGAAGCTAAGGCTGTCACAACTCTTCTAGCTGCACTTACAGGTAATGAGCTCACTACAGTAATCAGTTGTCCAACATCAAAAGAGATATGGGACAAGTTGCAGAGCGTACATGAAGGAGACAACAAAATCAAGGAGGCTAAATTGCTGATACTGAGATCTCAATTTGAAAGCCTAAGAATAAGTGAAGGTGAGACAATTGAGTTTTACCTGAACAGAGTAAACAAGATCACCAATGCAATCAGAGCATTGGGTGAAGAGTTGAAGGAGATTCATGTGGTCAAGAAGGTGTTGAGGACACTTCCAAAACTATATAATGCCAAGGTGTCAGCCCTTGAAGAAATTGTCACTTTGGATACATTGACCACAGATGAACTACATGGTATCTTGACTACCTATGAGATGAGAATGCTTAAGCCAGTGCCAGCCGAGAAGGAAGCCGCTTTTGAAGCCTTTAAAAAATTAAAAATGAAGGAACCAGTGGAAAGCTCAAAAGCTGATGCAGAGAAGGACACTGATGATTCAGATGATGAACTTATAGCCTATCTGGCTAACAAACTCAAGAAGAGATCTGAGAAGTTCAAAAACAAGTCTTCAATGAGATGTTTCAACTATGGTGGCTTAGGACACTTTGCCTCTAAGTGCCAGAAGAAGGGTAGAGTGTATGACTCTAATGAAGAAGAGTCTAAAGGAAACCAAGAAAAGAAAAGAAAGAAGAAATTCATTCCAAGAAAGAGAAGTTATCTGTCAAAGCATGATGACCTCTCTGATGAGTCTGAAGATAAAAATGATGATGATATTCTCTTTATGGCAAGACTGGAAGAGACTCCTACAGGGAGTGATACAATAAAAAGGAAAGGTGAGAGTGTCAAGAAAAGAATTGAAGAAGATGACAATCCAGATCTTGAAGCAGAGTTGTTTTCTGCACTCACAGAGCTCAAGTCAGAAAGAAAGAAGAACAAAAACATGAATGAGCAACTCAACAAGCAAAGAAGATAAATGCTGAAATTATGGAGACTCTCAAGAAAGCAAAAATAATTGCTGATGAGCTCGACAATGATCTTACACAAAAGACTTCTGAGTGTAAGAAGCTTGAGGAAGTAATTGTAAGACTTATAGCAGATCTGGCTAAGTCTACAAAGAAGAAAAATCATGCTGAAGCTACTACAAAAGTCCCTCATATAACCATTCTAAAGTCAAAAGATAAGAATGTCAGGTTACAAGAAGATGAAGAAAGCAGCAGTTCTGAAGATGAAGACAAGGAGGAAGACAACATCCTTGATGAGATTCTGAGTTACCAGAGATCCTCTCATATTAAATCTGGACTTGGATACACTGAGCAGCTATCTAAGGAGATAAGAGAAAATGGATCTGCAAGTAATCCCATTATGTTTGTGAAAGAAAAGGAGAAGGAACCACCAGCTATGAGAGCTACTAAACGCAAGAATGATGAAGAGGGCTTCAAGACAGTCAGGCAAGGCAGTCAGAGAAAACAAAGTCAGTTCCAGAGGAATGGTCAGTTTTAGAGAAACAAGTAGGTATAGAGAATCAGATTCAGAGGATACTGTTATGGCTGTAATGCCTATGGGCATAGAGTGGCAGAATGTAGAAGACAACAAAGACCTCCAGTGTTCATTGACAGAAACAAATTTGCTATAAGACCCGTCAAACTAACACAGTCTTACCACCTTGAATCAGGTTTACCCATCATGGTCGAGCCAAATGGACCAAGGGTGTGAAGGAGATCGTGATCCCAGTATCAAATCGACCCAAAAATACTTAAATTAAGGGGAGGGTCGCATACCCAGCAAGGGAGGGTCGGACCCCCCAAGGCAGAAAGTCAGACCCCCTGTTTTACAGAGGGGGTCGGACACTTTAGGATTTAGGGGTCGACGGGATCATCGACCCCCTCATCGACCCCCAGTTGCCGCCAGAAACAGAAATTAGAAATGTTTCCAAATTTTGGTTGGACTCTTTCCTAAACTAAATGGGACTTATTTTAGGAGTTTTTACTCTATAAATAGGACGTCCCTAAGCCTCTTTCACTCCTTTTACAACCCTAATTGAATTGAAAGAAAGAAAAGAGAAGGAAGAGAAGAAGAAGAGAAGCAAGGAAGAAAAGAAAACAAAAAGGAGAAGAGTTGCAGAGAAGGAGTATTCTTCTCAGGTATGGATACTAATTACATGAGTTTCTACAGACCTTAGGTTAGGTAATGAAGAGAGTAAGATCTCGGAGAGTCCCAAACCATCAATGTAAGACCCGTGTCAATCTAACCCGGTCTTACCACCTTGAACCAGGTTTACCCATTATGGTCGAGTCAAATGGACCAAGGGCGTGAAGGAGATTGAGATCCCAGGTATCAAATCGACCCAAAAAACACTTAAAATAGGGGAAGGGTCGCATACCCAACTAAGCAGGGTCGGACCTCCCAAAACAGAGAGTCAGACCCTCAGTTTTGAAGGGAGGGTCGAACAGCTTAAGACCCTAGGGTCGACGGGATCATCGACCCTCCCATCGACCCTCGGTTATCGTAGAAAATAGAAATTAGGAAATTTCTAGATTTTCGATTGGATTCTTTCCTAATCTCAAAGGGACTTATTTTAGGATGTTCCTAGTCTATTTAAAGGACGTCCCTAAGCCACTTTCACTCCTTTCACAACCCTAATTGAATTGAGAGAAAGAGAGGAGAAGGAAAAGAGGAAGAAGAGAGGCAAGCAAGAGAACTTAGCAAAAAGGAGAAGAGTTTCAGAGAAAAAGTAATCTTCTCAGGTATGGATACTAATTCCATGAGTTTCTACAGACCTTAGGTTAGTTATTGTTGAGAGTGTGATCTCGGAGAAACCCAAACCATCAAGCTATGGTTAGGTTTCCATGGAAAATCATAGAAGAATGCATGAAAACTATCTAGGTGGGTTATACATGGTTTCAGACCATGGAATGAATGTAGAATGGAATGTAGGAGCAATCCATAGGATTCCAAACACGAAGAATGGATTAAAAGAGGGAATTAGACCAAAGTGCACCAAGGGTCGCACCCAGGGTCGGTAGACCATCTGACCCTAGGTATTCCTGACCATCGACCCTCAGCATTCGGGAAGTCCAGAAAGAGGGAAGGGTCGATACACCCATCGACCCTAGCATCGACCCTACCTCCGACCCTCAGTTGACAGAATAGTTTTTAATTCCGAATAAATTCTAATTAAATTTTATCGACTTTGTTAGGTCTTCTAGCAATATAATAACACTGTAAAGGTGATTCTAAAGCTTGGAAAAGTATCTATTAGTAAGCTAAGGTGAGGAACCTTAACTCCAAACTAAATTGGTTAATAATAAACTGTTTTCTATTTTCTTGAGTCCTATGCTATGCTTGATTCTATACGAATATGTTTGTAATGTGCATACAGCATGCCATCCAATATTTCTATTACTTGTTCATGTATATTTACTTTATTGTTTATAACATGATGATGATGATGATAGGAATAGGCATGTGCTTGTATATGAGTGGTTGATGTACTTGATGCGAGCGAGTATCAGGGGAGGTGTGATGAGAACGTCAATAAACGTTAACCTTTGGCGGGTCTCAAAGACTTTAGCTCTATCTCTAACCTCAAGTCTTGTGCATTAGCATCGTCGTATCACCATTACTTTAGCGAACTATTATGTCGAAGTATTATGAGGGGGTCCGATCCTTGTAGTCTCGATCTGGGGGCCTTAGCTCTATCTCTTGGTCTTCGGGGGATCCTGTGAGGCCTTGGATACACTTTTTGGCATTAGGATTGGTTAGTTGCGAGCCCAGTTTGCAGCCCTTGCCAATAGGGGCTTATGTGTTGGTATGGCACTATATAGCAATAAACGTAACCTTTGTTATATAATGTTCATGATTGGGTGCATGTGAGTTGACGATAAACGTGATCTTCGGATAAAGTCACACACTCGTGTATAGAGGCGGAGTCAATAAACACGACCTTTGGCTACCTAAACTTTTCTATTGCATACTGCAAACTTTAAAATCGGACCAAAGATATGAATTGACTTTTTGCATGCATATGTATTGTTGCATTGTTTTGGCTACTCACTGAGCCATGATGTGTGCTCACCCCTCGACGTCGAATATTTTTAGTTAATGATGCAGGTTATACGGTTGAAGATTTTATAAATGCTTCTGCGTACGGGACGGTAGCGGCGATGGAAGCCGAAGTCGAAGTGGATACACACGACTCCTCTTGCGAGTGCAACTCGTGTGTATTTGATTAGATATTTTATAGGTTTCTTTATTGGATTTATTCAGACATGTATTTGATATTTAATATTTATGTCTCAGTTGAATACAGATAATTTGCTATTAAATTATTAATATCATTTAGTTTCTCAGTTCATCTTATTATAAGACTTCCGCTATTGTGTATTACTCTGATTATGATTACGGATGTGTGTAAGTTGGATAACGCGGGGATAGCTTATTCGAGATCCTAGTTGAACCGTTGGTTATTTAGCGGCTCATCACACCATTCTGGTTAGACCAAAATTGGGGTGTGACAATTAACCCATGGTTAGGTTTACATGGAAAATCATGGGGAATTCATGAAAGCTATATAGGTGAATGATTCATGGATTTAGACCATAGAATGTGTGTAGAATGGACTTTAGGAGCAAGCCATAGGACCCCAAACATGAAGAATGGACTGAAAGGAAGAAAATTGACCAAAACCCACAAGGGGTCGCAAAGGCGGTCGATGGCCAATCGACCCTACCAGACCCTGAGCATCGACCCCCAGTGTTCGGGAAGTCCAGAATTGGGGTGGTCGCACCAGGGGTCGATCATGACTCCAACCCTATCTCCGATCCCTTGTTAACAACATAGTTTTTAAATACATAATTAATTCTAATTAAATTTTATCGACTTTGTTAGGTCTTCTAGCAATATAATAATATTATAAAGGTGATTCTAAAGCTTGGAAGAGGATCTATTAACAAGCTAAGGTGAGGGAACAAGACCTAAACTAACTGGTTAATAATAAATTGTTTTATTTCTTGAGTCCAATGCCATATTGATTACATGCGTGTATGCTTGTATGTGCATTCAACATGTCATCCAATATTTCTATTAATTGTTCATGCATATTTACTTTATTGTTTATAACATGATGATGGTGATGATGATAGGAATAGGTATGTGAATGTTTGTGTTTGGCCAGTGTATATGGTGCGGGTAGGGATGGTATCAACTGGTACAGCCATGATTGTTCTTCATGGGATGTATATTGTGCCATGGTCTACTCAAGTTATGTCCACTGATGTCGTCGTATCGTCATTACCTTAGCAGAACTATTGCGACGTAGGGCATCAAGGAGTGTCTCTGTCTTTGAGTCCTATACTCTACTAGGGGGGCCTTAGCTCTATCTCTACGGGTGCTCTGAGGGATGCTGGGGTGAGGCCTTGGATACAATGTTTGACATTAGGATTGGTTAGTAGCGAGCCCCGTTTACAGCCCTAGCCATCAGGGGTTTATTTGTTGGTATGGAGTTGTGCATCGATAAACGTGACCTTCATTGTACAATGTTTATTGTGGGTGCTATGGGAGATGGTGAGAGGTTCATCGGGCGTATCCACACTCTCCTACATAAAGGTGCGGTGGCCACCTATCCTTTCTATAGCACAGTGCAAACGTAAAACCAGACCAAAGATATGAATTGAATCGCATGCATATGTATTATTGCATTGTTTTTTTTGCTCACTGAGCCGTGATGTGTGCTCACCCTTTCGATGTCAAATATTTTTAGTTGATGATGCAGGTACGATTGTTGAAGATTATGTAAATGCTCCAGTGTACAAGAACGTGGCGGCGGTGGAAGTGGAAGAGGAAGTGGATACACATGACTCCTCTTGCGAGTGCAACTCATGTGCATTCGATTAGATATTTTTTTAGTTTTCTTTATTTGGATTTATTAAGGACATGTATTTGATATTTATTTATGTCTCAGTTGATATAGAATAATTTGCTATTTAAATATTAATATCACAGTAGACTCTCAGTTCATTTTATTATAAGACTTCCGCTATTGTGTATTTACTCTGATTATGAATATGGATGTATGGGGTTTAGATAAAACAGATATAGCCTACTCGAGATCCTGGTTGAACCATTGATTTATTAGCGGTTCATCACACCATTCTGAATAGAACAGAATTGGGATGTGACAACTTGGTATCAGAGCATCTCAGGCCTTGTCTGCTGAACTAGCATACATTCATGACAAATTGTGAACTGAGATAGGATAAAAGTAAAAACAGTAATACTAACACATTATAAGCACAAGTGATGTTTGAGACCAAACATAAAAGAGAATAATGCATCTATTAAAAGAAGAACAAATTTAAATACAATGTGAAAGAAACAAACATATATATACATAGCTAAAACAGGGTACAGTCCACAACCCAAACAGTTACTCTGTAGTACAAAGAAAGGGAAAAGATACAATCATGAAGCTGGAGGCGGAGGAGGGGGCAGCACCTCACGATCTCTGTCATATTCCTCAGCGTAGACTCTAGTCAACCAGGCTATCTGAGTCTGGCTCGTCTGCAGACTAGCTGTAAGATCGGCTACCCGCTGATCAGTCCGGTGCTGAGCCTCCATGAGCTCTCCCATCCTTATGGTTGATGTCCGCTGGGAGTCTAGTGGCTCATCCACTCTCGCCCGCTAAGCATCTAGTAACTCTCCCATCCTCATATCTGATGTACGCTGGGCGTCTATGAGCTCATCCACTCTCACACGCTGAGCGTCTAGTAACTCCTCCATCCTCAGATCAGATCTACACTGAGCCTCTCTGATCTCATGCAACATCTCCATCATATCAGAAGGTGGGTGTGAAGGACCAGCCGCATGAGAAGGACCAGCCTCATGAGAAGGACCCGCCACATATGAAGTATCGGCTCCAGCCGCATGCGTAGGTGAAGGCGGTGGTATCGAGTCTACATCCATGTACATGCGGTCATCAACATCAGCAAGCTCCGCATGAACTCCAGCAGTGGCGGCAGCTGCCTCAGCGTCAGCTATCTCTACACAAGTGTGATGGCGCACCATCGTGTTCCTCTCCTTATCACTAACCTGGGCATCCCGAATGCCCATCTTGCAAATAGCCTCCCAATCTAGAGGCGATGAGAAGGACTTCTCATGAATCTTCTCATCCAATAAATTAACCCCAGGCGGGTAAGCAGAACAGTGATCATACGTCCGTACAGAAGGTTGCCAGTGTGACTGGGCAATGTAGCAGTGATCATGGTACGCATGATGATGTACGGAAGGCAGACGAGCTATCTAGTGCAAATGTTGTACAGAAGATACTGGGTCAGTTGGGAAACCCTCTCATAATGGCCACTCTGCGGGATCAGATTATGCTGAATAATCTTGCAATATACCCATGGAGCTGGACGCATATAGCATGCCCTCATCTGCCAGCGATCAGGTCGTAGAAGCTAATTATCGATCTCAACCCTCATCTCTATGGAGGAGAACTGGTGCTCTCCAGGAGCACAGTTAACCATGGGGCCATCATAGGAATTGCCCAGTAGGTCGGCCAACTGTCGATAGTCAAATGAGATGTTCACCCCTTTGACTTAACTCGTAATGCGCAACTCCTGACCCCTCTCGACATCATTGTAATCCCCCACCACCTGGAGGTTACAATAGAACTGGCGTACCAAATCCGGATAGGTTCATGCGTCGTAAGTGATGACTGGGAGCCATCCCATATCACCAAATGCCCTCTCCACATTGAATAGGGCTAACTCAACCAAGTTCACCTTACGACCACCCTCCACCTTCTTGCGAGCGAAGTGGGCATACACTGCCTCAGCTTCGTTGGAACAGAAATGAAGAGGATCACGAACTCTAGGTACTTTGGTACGAGCCATTATATTTGCAAATAAGAAAGAAAAATAGATAGTACGTTAGTAGGGTAGAAAAGCCGAAATTTTAACATTATAACGACGTAAGTTGGCCAAAAGCCTCACTTGTCACCCATACACGTGGGCAGGAGGACTTACGTAGGTTCTAACATATCCTACAACACTCACATAATAGGAAATTCTAATTAATGGGATCCAATTTGAAGAAATTGTGAGAAATTGAAATTTCGACAAATTAGGGCAAAAAAAGTAAAATCCAAGTTTCTTGATAACCAACTGATGAAACTCAAAAATTTTTGAGGGCTTTCATTCCTCGAGCGACCAATAACAAAAGCCCCCAATAAAAATCAAATTTTTACAGTGGGAAAAAGTTTAATTTGAAAAATACAAGTTAAATGGGCAAAAACCTAGAAATGGAAACCTAAAAACAGGTAAAAATGAGAAAACATACCTGTAGGGGTGATGTGGACGTCGAAACACGGAACCGAAATGATCAATACAGTGGAGTGGCACTGTAGAAACTCAGAGGTGGGAGACGAGTCGAAACGGGGAAGAAATGATGGGAAATAAACCCAAAATCGGATCTTAAAAGTCTGATTTTTGGTTTGGGGGTTGGACAATTCGATCAGGATCATCGACCCCCATACCGACCCCCATATCGACCCCCAGCTCTCGGGAATCTGACAGAAAACCAGGGGCCGGACCTGGTGGCCGAACACCCATCGACCCCATATCGACCCCCAGCTCTCAGGAAGAACAAGTTATTCCCAGGGTCGAATACTGAGGGTCGGACATATCATCGACCCCCACCATCAACCCTACATAGAAAAGACAGTAATTTTTATACAATGAGCTGAAAATTTTGAAATTTTACAACGATTAGCGTGCCTACATGAAGTATAAATGACTGTCTCACGTATTTTGATGATTTTCAGGCACCACCATTCTAAGAAGAAATTATGTCTGGACGTAGAGTAACTATGCAGAGCCGAAATGCAGTTCCACCACCACCACCTGTGGAGGAGACTAGTCAGGAAAACATAAATGCACTAGGAAACCCAGGTCAGGCAAATCCTATAAACTTGCCACCTCCACCACCGAAGTTAGCAACCGTGGTGATGAACTTAGCACAGAAGCTGCAACAAATGCAACACGCACAGGCTCAAATGCAAGTTGCAATGGGGATTATGTTCTAGGTCGCACATGCTACACCCATGCAGATTGGACAAGCCAGTGCAGCACCGGTGGGTAACCACCCAGCACCTCAAACACCTAAACCACTAGCTGTACAGATTCCAGTACCAGGTCCGGAAGTAGCTCAGGTTAATTATCAGTACAACCTATGTTTGGGGCATACCCCCAAAAT
>CM053273.1:43617415-43646160 GCA_028583415.1 Protea cynaroides
GAAACTCAGAGCAAACCGCCTGGTTCATTCACTCTCTCTCTCTCTCATTTCACCTACTACTCTGATGCATTCTAACAGGCTCTGTAAATTGATTTGTGGGATCTATAAATTTCATCAGATCAACCTTTGGATTTGTGGGTTCGAGAATTTGCCAAATCCCTTTTACTTTCTCCATTATGAATCAAAATTGAAATCCAAATCAACCGAATCAACCAAACGATAATTAGAATGAAATGATGAATAATAAAAAGAAACAGGACAGCTACTGATGCCACTTATGTTTCAGCAAGAAAAGCCGTGGAAGGGAGAGAAAGGAAAAGCCATGGAGGAGAGAGAAAGGCTAGGTTTCCGAAGGGGTTTCTCTTTCTTCTTCCGCTGCAAGCATTTTCCCTTGTTTCTACTTCGAGATTTATACAGATTCAAACGTTCGACTTCGACTTGGGATCTTCAGAGATTAAGACCCCTTGTCATCGCCCTGTCGACAGAATGCGAACTTACGTTTCTGAAAGCTTCGTCATTTATAATTTTTTTTCTTTGTTTGATGTGTTGTCTAAATACTGCTAAACAAGAGCTTCAGTTATATATATATATATATATATATATATATATATATATATATATATATATATATATATATATATATATGTTATATGGATTGAAATTATATGTAACAGGAAAAGCATGCAGTAAATCAAAGATATCTATGTATCAACTATGTATGTATCTATGTATGAATATCATATAGTTAAAAATTAAGCATACATATGATCACTATGCGTACCTTATTTGCAGTAATCCGAAACAAAGAGAATGGGTTGAGTCGTGTTGGTACACTCTCCTTAAGACAGTATTTGCCCTCTATCGGTGCAGAAGGTTTCCTGCAAATCTGTCTCCAAGATGAAACAACCCCTTTTCGAAGGATACCTACCCAGTGTGCACACACTGATAGGTATATGCGGATCCGACGGCTAAGATCAACTCTTAGGAAAGAAAACACCGAAATCTGACTCTTCGATTAAACAGAAAAGAAGAGAGAGAGTTGGAGGGGAGAGAGAGAGAGAGAGAGAGCTCGTACTCAATTGGAATGAATAATATGCATGGTGTCGGGCTCTATTTATAGGGCCCAAAGGCCTCTTGGATGTGTCCACTGGATGGGTTGTGACCCTCCAGATGGACTGTCCAGATTAACCTAGATCTCAGATCCTGAGATCTACGGTCCAGATGGTACCCCTTAAAGTGTAGAGATACATCTCTACATTTGAACCCTTTCCAAAAGGGTATCCGGGTAGGGGTGTGTCCGAATCCGACAAAATCCATAGCCCATAGCCCATAGCCCGTGGCCGGTGGCCCGTGCCCGTGCCCGCGCCCGCACCCACGCCTGCACCCTGCGTCACGGTCGCAGGTCGTGGTCCGGTCCGATCCTGCACACACGCGCGTGTGCGTGTGTCAGCCTAGAGTCGCTTCCATTTAGGGGCTCAAACGATATGCGACACTCCCTACAAATAAAGGTCTCTTCCCCACAAACCATAAGAAATGTGGGACTAAAAAAGTCCTACATTGGTAATGCCAACTCAAAACCGAAAACCAAAATTCCTGCCCAAACCGAAAACCAAATTTTGGAGCCAAAATGAAAATTTCTGAATTTTGACATCTTTTTAAACTTATTTGGAAAAAACATTTTCCTTTGACTTTTTCCAACAAGTCCCCCACAAGTTTGAAAAGATAGAGTAAAACCAGAAATAAGAAGTTGATCTTATGAGAACTGTAAGCGACGTCGTTGCAGATGTCTGTCGACTTGAATCTACACTAGGTCAGATAAGCCACGCTATAGAGTACAGGTGAAGCTTGGTTCTTGAACCTTTCCTCATTTGTGTAGCCAACTGACCTACCAGCCACCTCTTATAGTCCGACCCTCGAAAAATCCCTTAAAGGTGGATATATTTGAAACCGGCCTTGTCCCTATTGGTTCATGAATGTTTATGAGAATTCACCCTTAAAATTCTCATTGGAACCCGCCCCACTTCCTACATTCAATAAGGTCAGCCCATAGTGTGCACCATAGTTAACACACCCCCACATTCCTCTGGGATAGCTTGGCTTAATTATGAATCCTTAAGATTCATCCTCTGTTCATTGTGGTGAGTACTATCTTACCATCTAACCAGAATGAGCAAATTTTGATAGTACTAAGCAAGTCATCTGCGTGACTTCGTTTTTACCCATTGAACCTAATTCCAGGGATCTCCTATCACATAGGTTGGGTTTCCATCACATGACTTATGACACGGGCTTTAAGCTCATTCCTTTAGATGTGTCAATTATGACCTTGGTGGTTTGAGGCTTTGTAAATATATCGGCCAGATTCTTTTTTGATCTTACAAAGTCGATAGCTATCGTTCCTTCACTTATGTATTGCCTCACAAGGTTGTGTCTCAGGCGTATATGTCTTCTTTTTCCGTTATATATCTTGTTTTTCACTTTAGCAATAGCTGTCTGACTATCACAATGTAGTGATATCGGGGGCATAGGTTTAGGCCATAACGGAATTTCTACCACCAGATTTTTGAGTCATTCGGCTTCTGCCCCAACCTTCTCTAAGGCTATAAATTCTGCCTCCATAGTGGAGCTTGTACCACAGGTTTGTTTGATAGATTTCCATGAAATCGCTCCTCCACCAAGAGTATATATGTAACCACTTGTGGCTAAGGATTCTTCTGTATCAGAAATCCAGTTAGCATCACAATATCCTTCTATAACTGAGGGATTTCCATTATAGTGTAAGCCATAGTTTATTGTTCCCTTCAAGTACCTTAATAACCTTGTTAGAGCTTCCCAGTGCTCCTTTCCAGGGTTATGAGTATGTTGACTCAATTTCCCCACTGCCAAAGCTATGTCCGGTTTTGTTGAGTTCATTAAGTATGAAACTGAACCTATAATTTGGGAATACTTTGTTTGGGAGACTGGTTCACCTTGGTGTTTTATGAGATGACTCCCTATCTCTAAAGGTATCTTTATAGGAGAGCACTCATAATATCCATATTTCTTTAGTAGGCTTTCCACATAATGAGCTTGAGATAGTATTATCTCATTGGTTTTTCTAATAACTTTGATGCCTAAAATGACATCAACTTCTCCCATGTCTTTTGTATCAAATTTAGACATAAGAATTTTCTTTGTTAAATTTACAACATTTAAATCAGTTTCCATTATCAGCATATCATCAACATAAAGAACAATAATCACACCCTTGCCATTATTAAATTTACTATACACACACCTATCAGAATTATTAATAATAAAACCATTATTTAATAATACTTGATCAAGTTTCTCATGCCATTGTTTAGGTGCTTGTTTTAAACCATACAAAGATTTAATTAATTTACATACTTTATGTTCTTGTCCTGATATTATGCATCCTTTAGGTTGTTTGATATAGATTTCTTCCTCTAAAATTCCATTTAGAAAAGCTGTTTTAACATCCATTTGATGAATTACTAAGTTATAAATGGAGGCAATAGCAAATAAAGTTCGTATGGTTACAATACGAGCTACAGGGGAGAAAGTATCAAAGTAATCCATATCATTCTTTTGTCTAAACCCTTTTACTACCAACCTTGCCTTAAACTTATCAAGAGATCCATCAGGTTTTAATTTCCTTTTAAAAATCCATTTGGTATCCAGAAGCTTTGTACCTGGTGGTAGAGTCACCAACTCCCAAGTATGATTTTGGATAATAGAATCTATTTTACTTTTAATAGCTTCTTTCCAGAATACAGCATCTGGAGATGTTACAGCCTCTTGATAAGTAAAGGGGTCTCTATCCACATGATATAGTAACATATCATCACCTAGGTTAGCAGGTCTCCTTTGTCTTTTACTTCTCCTAAGTAAATCAGTAGTAGGATCACCGGATTCTTGTTTTATACTAATTTCATTTCTAATAACAGGAATTTCATTATGATCCTCATTAGAAGAAGTTCTAATCATTTTAGGAAACACATGTTCAAAAAATTCAGCATCACGAGATTCAATAATGGTATTAGCATCAAAAACATTTTCAATTGATTTCAAAACCAAAAACCTATAAGCAACACTATTATGAACATATCCTATAAAAATACAATCACACGTTCTTGGTCCAAACTTCTTTTTCTTTGGTTCGGGTATTCTAACTTTGGCTAAACACCCCCATACCCTTAAGTGATTAAAGTATGGTTTCCTCCCATGCCAAAGTTCAAAAGGAATAAGATTAGATTTTTTAGGAGGTATTCTATTCAGAATATAACAAGTAGATAAGATAGCTTCCCCCCACATATTATAAGGTAACCCAGAACTAATTAGAAAGCAATTCATCATTTCTTTTAAGGTTCTGTTTTTCCTTTCTGCTACACCATTAGACTCAGGTTGGTATGGTGCAGTAGTTTCATGAATTATTTCATTTTCTTCACAAAACAGAGATAGGCTATGAGTTCCATACTCAGTCCCTCTGTCGGTTCTCAACCTTTTAATTTTCTTATTAAGCTGATTTTCAACTTCTAACTTATATGTTTTAAAAGCATACTCAGCTTCATCTTTAGATTTTAAAAGATATACCTTAGTATACCTAGAATAATCATCAATGAAGGTTATATAATATTTATTACCTCCTCTTAATTCAAAAAATTAGCCAAGTCACTATGAATTAATTCTAAAAGATTGGTTTGTCTTTCTACAGACTTATGAGGTTTTTTAGTTATTTTTGCTTCTATGCAAACATGGCATTTATGTTGGGAGAGATCAGATGGTTTTTGAAAATATCCTAAGTAAGATAGTCTTTTAATATAAGGTATACTCCGATGTCCTAGTCTATCATGCCAAACATCAAATGACTCAATCAAGTAAGAAGAAGTAGGAATTTCATTCATAACACTTTCAATACTTATTACAAAGAGACCATTACTAGCATATCCCTTCCCTACATATTTATCCCCCTGAAGTACAATGACCTTATCAGCTTCAAAGCTGAGCTTCATTCCAACTTTATTCAGATGGAAGCCAGAAACCAGATTTCTGCGAATGTCTGGGACATGCAGCACTTCATTCAAAACAAGAGTCTTTCCAGAAGTTAGCTTCAAAGCTACTTGACCCTTGCCCATCACTGGTGAAGTTTGAGAATTCCCCATATACACAAAATCACTTCCTTTGACTGGAGAATATTTAATAAAAGCAGATCGGTCAGAGCATATATGTTTGGAAGCCCCAGTGTCGATAATCCACTCCTTTGGTTTTTCAACCAAATTCACCTCAGTGACTACAGCTGCAAACAAGTCCTTTTCAGTGAGATGGACCTTAGCTTTCTTATTTCCATGTTTCTTCTTGAGGGCCCGACAGTCCTTCTTGAAATGACCCGGTTTCCCACAGAAGAAGCATCCTCCCTTGGTCTTCTTGAACTTTCCTTCTTTCTTCACCTGAAGAAACTTCTTTGACTTGTCTCTTTTTTCAGATTTTTCGCCTTCTACAAGATTAGCCTTGGTCTTGAATTCCTTGGCTTTTTCCACCTTGTCAATCTCACGGTTCTTCTCTTCAATCTTGATACGCATTATGTAATGCTCAAGAGTCCAGTCGTTAGATTTGTGCTTCATGTGTGATTTGAAGTCACTCCAGGAGTTAGGCAATTTCTCAATCAATGCTGCAGATATAAACTGTTCTAGTAGAGACATTCCTTCTTTAACAAGGCTTGCTACCAAAACTTGGAACATGTCCATTTGCATAGATACGCTCAAATTCTTTCATTTTGAAATTTAAGAAGTTTGCCGTAACATATTTTTTACACCCAGCATCCTCCAGAGAATATTTCTTGTCAAGAGCCTCCCATATGGTATATGCATAGTCATAGGAGGAGTACACATGGTATAGATCATTGGTCATAGCATTCAAGATCCTGTTCTTGCACTGGAATTCAGTACTAATCCATGCAACCCTCTTAGACCTGATTTCTGGGTCATCAGATTCCTCGGGCATCTTCTCAGTAAGGGCGAAGATAGCACCCAGTTGGGATAGGGCGAAGTGTATCATCTGTCTCCAGCGCTTAAAATTCAAACCATTAAATGGCTCGATGCTGTCAAATTCAGACATGATGCGTAACTTCCCTATAGCTGGCCCAACTTCAGTGGTAACACTAGATTCAACCATGATAACTACAATATATAACAAAATATTGTCTTAAGATTGTTGTCTAAATACTGCTAAACAAGAGCTTCAGTTATATATATATATGTTATATGGACTGAAATTATATGTAACAAGAAAAGCATGCAGTAAATCAAAGATATCTATGTATCAACTATGTATGTATCTATGTATGAATATTATATAGTTAAAAATTAAGCATACATATGATCACTATGCGTACCTTATTTGAAGTAATCCGAAACAAAGAGAATGGGTTGAGTCGTGTTGGTACACTCTCCTTAAGACAGTATTTGCCCTCTATCAGTGCAGAAGGTTTCCTGCAAATCTGTCTCCAAGATGAAACAACCCCTTTTCGAAGGATACCTACCCAGTGTGCACACACTGATAGGTATATGCAGATCCGACGGCTAAGATCAACTCTTAGGAAAGAAAACACCGAAATCTGACTCTTCGATTAAACAGAAAAGAAGAGAGAGAGTTGGAGGGGAGAGAGAGAGAGAGAGAGAGAGAGAGAGAGCTCGTACTCAATTGGAATGAATAATATGCATGGGGTCGGGCTCTATTTATAAGGCCCAAAGGCCTCTTGGATGTGTCCACTGGATGGGTTGTGACCCTCCAGATGGACTGTCCAGATTAACCTAGATCTCAGATCCTGAGATCTACGGTCCAGATGGTACCCCTTAAAGTGTAGAGATACATCTCTACATTTGAACCCTTTCCAAAAGGGTATCCGGGTAGGGGTGTGTCCGAATCCGACAAAACCCGTAGCCCATAGCCCGTAGCCCGTGGCCCGAGCCCGCACCCTGCGTCACGGTCGCAAGTCGCGGTCCGGGCCGGTCCGGTCCGGCGCACGCGCGTGTGTGTGTTTCAACCTAGAGCCGCTTCCATTTAGGGGCTCAAACGATATGCGACACTCCCTACAAATAAAGGTCTCTTCCCCACAAACCATAAGCAATGTGGGACTAAAAAAGTCCTACATTGGTAATGCCAACTCAAAACCGAAAACCAAAATTCCCGCCCAAACCGAAAACCAAATTTTGGAGCCAAAATGAAAATTTCTGAATTTTGACATCTTTTTAAACTTATTTGGAAAAAACATTTTCCTTTGACTTTTTCCAACATGATGAGATTCAAAATTCTTCTTCTCTGCTTCTTCTATAGTGACAGAGATGAAACGAAGATGAGAGGGAGAGAGAGAGTGGTGGAGATTAATATTCTTAGAGAGAGAGAGAGAGATGACTGAGGCGACGAACTCTCAAGTTTGACATTTAGTGTTAAGCGATGGGGATGGGGATTTTTTGGGAAAAGAAGATTTGTTGTAAATTATTAAAGTGTTAATTTGATCATTGAAAAAAAAATGGCTTTCCACCGTCGTTATGTAATGAAATATTCCAAATGGAGTCGGTCTATTTGTATTTTAGTAGCGTTTTTAAGGATGGCATTTATCTTTTAGGCATAATATAAGGGAGATAACTGTTTTTTTCCCTTATTTTTATTCTAAATTTTAAAAATATATTTCATATTATTTTTTTTTCAATTTCCCATGCTCATATAAGTCCCATGCTATTTTGGTGGGAGTCCATGCGAGTCTAAAGGTTTTTATCGATACGATATTTGGTACGGTTCAGAAGGCAAAATGGTGATGTCGATACTATATTGTACCGGTTGCGGTTCCATTTTTTCATACCATTACCGTATTGTTTTGGTACGTTTTTTGTATGGTTTTTATTATCGGTATCATATATATATATATATATATATATATATATATATATATATATATATATATATATATAGTTTCTTACCTGATATATACATGGTTTTATATAAAATTTGGTGTATAGGAGAAAAAAATTTCGTATAAAATTATACCGGTATGTATTTGGTATGGTTTTGGTATTCAATACATACCAACAGGTTTGGTCCATTTTATTGATACTTTTACAAACTTCGGTTCTGTTTTTCATATCGTTACTGATTCTAATTCGATACAATTTCGATGTATGGTACCAGCATAGAATTGACAAACTTATTTGAGTCTGGCCGATTCCAACTAACTTGAACCAATTTGTGACAGATTTAAGGACGATTCAAATCGAAATTACAGTAGACTAATACGGTAAACTTTGTAGGAGGTTTTGGGGGAGGGTCAAAAGGAATACTTATTACCTATTTCAGATTCATCTTACCAAAAAAAAAAAAAAAAAAGATTACATTTTGTTTCTTTAAATAAGATCAAGAGATAAGGAAACTATTAATTAATAATGTTAAGTAATTGCCATTTCACATGCAAAATCCTAACTAAGATTGTAAGAAAAGAGAGAACGAAAATTAATACCTCAGAGACATAGATATGCTAAGAACATAAATAGAAACTTCTTAAAAAAAGATTGGAAATTTCTTTTCTAAGCTCTCTCGTCTCTGGTTATTATAAACATGTCTCATGAACCATGAAACATAGTCTTCATATATCCCCCCTACACATAGAGACTTGTTTTCTTTCTTTTTAGTTGTGGATCTCTGCAATGAAGAAAACAGCATATTATCCTAATCTCTTCCCTTCAGGGTCGGGTAATGGTCGTAGATTGATAGAGATAAGAGATGATAATAATCTTCCAAGGAGGAGCTCAAAACAGATATTCTCAGTCACTTTGCCACAAGAGATCAATCGGCATTTTGTACTTGAAGAGGGTCTGGTTGTTGATCACATCTATAAGATTTATGACATCGATACTGTGAGTACAGTTGACAATGCCATGATTCAATTTCCCGTTATAGTACGTTATGGTAACAAAGCCTACCAAGAATATTTGGTGAGACAGGCTTCTACAAATTCCCATGGATATATTTTATCCATGGAAGGATTGTTTGAAGAAAAAAAATTGAAAAGTGGAGATTTGGTCCATTTAAGTTGGGATGAGCAATATTTGCGTCTCAACATCAGAAAAATGTAATCTTTGAGGATATGAGGTGATCATTATCGTGTTTTCTTTTTTTTTTTTTTTTTTTTTTTTGTATGAATTCAAATTGTGTTATCATTATTACATTGTTTTCATTTTAGATTATGATCCTTATTAATTATTAATAAATCTTCTTTGGTATGTTGAAATTGCAGGTGAGTATTTTTTGAATGGAAAAAAGCTGATTCGTTGGAGGTTGATTGTCAAAGATTAGATAAATAGGAATTTTATTTTGGAGATAATTAGTAAATGGAATATGTTATTAGAATTACTCTATGGCAATAGCGCTATAGTAAATGAAATATGTAATTAGAATTAGGCTATGGCAACAGCGTTATAAGTAAAATAAGTGGGTTTTATATTACTCCACATATTTGATTCATCAATAATATATTTTTTTTTTTACTTTTTGATTGTACAAATCAGATATCATATATAGTTTAATACGTAGACGGATGTCTATTGCTAACATTCTCTTTCAAATTTTTTTTTATACTTTTGAGATTTTGGTTCTTACTGGAGTGAGTTTTAACACGTGAGAGAAGTATCTTTGGCTCAAGCACCTACAAATTATTGAAAACGCTGCAAAAGATTAATTAATACATTTTTCCTTGCGTAAAGATACTCATCTATTCTTATTCAATCATAATTGATGTCATTTGCCATATTGTATGCGAGTCTTTAGCTCAAACAAGTAGAGCATTAGGGGTTTCCCCAAGAGATGCTGCTTCGATTCCTTCAAGACTCGTTCAATTTTCTTGTGTCGCTCGTTTTTTAAATCCTTATGGCATGAGTACGTGTTGATGGCATCTCTCATTTCTCTCTCTCTCTCTCTCTCTCTCTCTCTCACTAGTACATGTTGATGCCATCTGCAAGTATAATTTTACTCTTACCTGTTAATGATTATAGCTGAACCCTGGTATTTGCTTTTTCTGTAGGTAGGTTAGTATCTACACCTACAATGTTTCATAAAATACTTGTCCTTCATTAGAGTCTTTAGCTCAAACAAGTAGAATCCTTAGGAATACCCAAGAGATGTGGTTTGAATCTGTAGGACTCATTCAATATTCTTGTCTCATTTTATAAATTCTTCCGGCATGATGAATGCTGATAATACAATATAATTGAAAAGATTGATAAAAGTATTTACCAAAAAGTAAAATGACAAAAGTATCACAACTCAGAGCAACCTTTCTTCCCTCTTTTATGGAAAACAAGGACAAAAGTCTCATGCCCCCTTATTGCTTCTTATTTTTTAGCATTGTTATTTACAAGTCATTGTACGAAAAAATGACACACACACACACACACACACACACACACACACACACACACACACACACACACATATATATATATATATATATATATATATATATATATATATTGAAAATATATTATTCACTTGTACGTGGACTAGATATTTGGATCATTTTTCTTATTTGAATGTGGTTGCTTGTGCGAAGTGGCGACTGGAGAAATGGGTGAACTTGTTTCCCCTAAACAGCCCATTTATGTAATTAGAATTAGAGATGAGAAATTCTACAATCTAGTCAGAGTCATATTTTCGAGGTTTTGTAGGATACAATCATCCATGCATTTGGATTTGTTTCCCAATAGGTTCAAAATCGATAAACGATTAAAGAATCATTAGAAACCTAGCCATCAAGAACTGTTTAAAAATCTAAATATAAATGATGACTTTCAATTCATTCTCTCTTTCTTCTTCTTAGATGGCACAATAGACTCATCTTAGTGTTCTCAAAGAGCAAACTCTCCATTCAACCAAAGATCATTCACATTCCACATGATTTTAGCATCGGCTTCTTGCCTTCGCCACAAGGTCTGCAACTGATTATGAATTTCTAATTCTAAATCTTGAACTCTCCCTAGTGCTCTTTTTTTTCCTTCTAATTTATTTCTATTTTTTTTTCTAAAGGATTTCTTTTTTTAATAAAAGAGTGCTCTCTCGTGCGCAGTCTCTGATTTGAGTGCCTAAAACCGTTAAGGAATCTAAACCAGATCGTCCCATTATGAAATAGGATGAGTATCTACTTTAGGACCATTTAACAAATGGGACGGATATGAGAATAGCCTTCTTGGAATCGAAACTGATACAGAACCATCCCATCTCCCACTTTCGGAAAAAAGAAGTCTCTCTCACACATCCCCTTCCTCCCTCCTCTTTGAAATCTGGATTCTTCCCTCACAGTAAGTGGCCGACTACCGATCCACCTTGTACTTCATTGAGTTGATTCATCATTCATTGATGAATGAATAAAAACCTGTCAATCGGGATAAAAATCCTTTCCACTTGCTCAGTCATCCAATATACTATTGGATGAACTGGGATGCATTGGCATACATGCCAAACTTCTCAATCCATCCAATCGACGATCGGACGACAAGAGACGATTCAAGTCCTGTCAACCCTCGCCCATCTATTTGAGTTTGAATCACTAGCATGTACATGTACTCTCCATGGGATCCCATCAGTGTTGATGTGGTGTGGGACCCACTGGATATAGATGGTGATGGAATCTCATAGAGGATACAAGTACATAAAGGTGAACTATTCTCCATTTATTCTCTCTTCAGGCTTTATCCTTTTTTGCTGTACACACTTTCGACATAAATAGGGAAGTCACAACAGAATTGAAGTTTTTTACATATGATAAAATAGACTCAATAGTTAATAAATTAAAAATTCTATTTTATTCTGGCCAATACTGAATATTTTAAAGGGAAAATCACACTTATCTCCCCTCACGTTTACACAAATTACAATTGCCTCACAAATGTTCCCAACAATTACAACAGTCCCATTTTTTCTAACGATGTTAAACTTAACCTCCAATAGACAATCATACCCCTCAATCCAATTATGTGAATGTCGACATTACAATCATGGTCATGAACGGTTGTTGGCATGAATAGAAGCCCTGTAAGACATCCAACGAAAACAGCAATGGAGAACTTCCCAAATCCATCAACTAAATCAAGTTCAAAATCGAACAACGAAGGGGTAATCTCCTTAACTAATGGGCCGGTTTGGTTTTGAGTTGTTATCGGGATGGTTTGAGCCTTTTCAGGTTGAAAACCCATTAGGAAACCCATTAAGGCCATTCAGAAGGCTGAAGTAGCGAAGCTAGGGTTTAATATTCGGTCTGTTTGAGCCATTATCTTGTTCGGTTCATCGGTCTGCTTTTTTCAAGATGATTTTGGACTAGCCCAGACTGGACCAGGACTGGTAGTATATGCCATACAATTTTCAAGTTAATTTGGATCGGTTCGATCTGGACTACTGATTCAGTCCCAAAATTAACACCCATAATTATAAGGGTTAAAGAATTCAGTCCGACTAGATGGATAAAACAGTTTCCAGCAGCTTGACTATGATCCGTTGGATAGATTAAATTAATCTCAGCCTCATGTTGCAATTTCCCTTCATCATCGATGTCATCAACTGCCATTGCACCCTAACCCCTTTTTCTCACTTCCCCTTCCAATGGCAGTTGATGACTTGTGCCATTCTGATCTGCGCGAGGGCTGGGCCGTTTTCTGATGAGGTGCCGGCGTAGGTTTGGATTTGATCTATATATCTTGGACAGGTTTGTTGTTTTTATTGATGTTGTTGGCCATCCTCCCTCGCATGCTGCATGGTAGCTACAAGCCTGCAACCGCTAGCTCGTGGTGGTTTATTTGCGTCCAAATCCTCTCCTCCACGGCTCCCCGGCTCCCACCCCATCCAACCATTGGAGGGGTGAGCCGGCTCAAACTCCAACCCCCTCCAACGGTTGGATGGGGTAGGAGCCGGGGAGGAGAGGATTTGGTTCCGGTTTATTTTGTTATGTCTTTAACGGACAGACGCTAATGCCGACAGTGACACTAACACACTGTACTTTTCTTTTCTTTTTTTTTTGGGTAGATACTGCGCTGCACTTTGGTGAATTCAAATCATCTCTTTTCAAGGGTTCGGGAGGAGACTCGATTGCCATCAGTTGATACCCGACATGTGGGCATCGGCTGGATCCGAGCCCTCCATCCAAGTTGGTGCATAAACTGACACCCCCTGCCGGCTCACCTTACTGGCTTGAATGGGGGGGCTCGGATCCAATTGACCACCACATGTCGGGCATCCTCTAGCGGCAGCCGAATCTCCTCCCAAACCCTTGGGAGGAGACGATTTAGATCCCACAATGGTTGTTCGCAAATCGAATGACACTAAAAACAACTAAACGGACGGTATCCTTTCCATCTTAAATTCCATCCTCAGTGGGGGACCACGGTCGGCATGACCACAAACTAAAGCATTACCGGCTTTACCAAAACAAAAACAAAAAAAGCATCACCGGAACCCTTAGATCGGATGAATCCATTGAGTAATCATCCTCACGTCCCTTGATGATTTTTAATTACTTCATAAATTTCTTGAGGAAAAAAGGGACCAGGTTTTTGGAGATGTAAACCGATCCAGTACGAATAGATATGGATTCACATGTGAACCGATATAATATTTTCGATTATCCATTTACATATCTGAATTGTGTATGCCGGACCTTCTTCTCTGTATGGATATAATTTGTTTTCGGTTCATGTCTTTTAGTTTTCTTTTCTTTTCTTCTTTCTTAAAGCTTGTCAAATCTTCAAGAACCTTTTACATCATTATTTATTTAACATTTTATTATTAATTATCCAGATTAGATAAATTATGTTTTGAATTTTATTTTTTATTTGGGTTGGAATAGGTAACCGAATTAACCAAAAATATGAAAAGCGATATGTGTATCCGGATCTAAATTCAGATAATCTGAAAATATAAACTATCTAATCCGAATAAATATTCAATTAATAATACAAAAAATAAATAACTATTGATCTTGAGGCATGAGAGTTACATAAGTCAGAAGTGTAAATGAGTAGTTGAAACTTGAATTCAATTCGCATCTATATTTGTTTCAAGGTATTCCAATGCAAATAAAGAATATCTAGATCTATATTCGAATCGTTTAAATCTGTGATTGATTCCGATTTTTCAAGGGTAGAATGCCTGAACGAAACTCGATAGCAGGTGCAGCCCCACCACCTCCAAAACTCAAAGCCGCAGCCCATCAACTATGGAAAAAGATCCTCTGTAGTGAGGCCACCCGTGTAGTGAAGATCTTACCTACTCAAAGTGAATCAGCATGTATTCCAAGGAAGTCAAAGTGCATCAAGATATATGCCGATCCATTTTGAGTGGATGAGATCCTCACTGCAGCTCACTATAGGGGATCCTCACTACAGAGGATCCCAGTCCATCAAGTATGTGAAGAAATCGTCTCTTGCTAGGGGTTCGGCAAGAAACTCAGATGCATTTAGTCGATGCCCAACACATGGGTGTATGCTGGATCCGAACCATCCATCCCAGTTGATCACTGAGCTGACACCTCTTTGCGTTTCATCTTATCAGCTGGGACGGACGGCTCGAATCCAGCTGATACCCACATATCGAGCGTCGGTTGGATGCAGTTGAGTCTTCTGCCAAACCCCGGGCAAGAGATGGTTTGAATCCCACCGGTATAGCCAGTATAACAACGTTGCTGAAAGCTTATGATCATCAGCACCTTTAATGCATTAATTCTGCCCAAAAAACCGAAGCTTACCACTTGGATTCATTGAGCAGCCTGAGAATAGAACCACTTGACCTTTCTGGTTGTAGCTTTGGAGGAAACTTATAACACATGTAATATGTGATATGTCACCATCTATATGCATTGAATGAGCAAGCAACAACGGCCACCCTTGCTATTAAGTTATGATGTGGCGAATCATTTCTTTATAAACATTCAATTTGACGGGTGGATACTGAATGGGATATGATCTTCTTCTATCGTCCGTCCATCTGATAAGTTGAGATATTCAACATATTAATGTATTCGATGGACAATTGATAGACTGAACAATAGGAGATGATATTTTTCCTATTCAATGTCAAGGAAAGATTGAAGTATGTTATTGATACCTATGAAAATATGAAATAGATGAATGGTAGATTGTAAGAGTCTTCATCAATCGAATAAATATTTGAGACAAAAGCCAACTAAACAAAAACAAGGGAAAAACAAACATGTGTTCGCTGATGGGAATATGAGACCATCAACAACAGATTTCGGTCAGTTCTCCAGATCACACTCGTGCAGTGGCTAGTGAGGTAACTAGATGCTAGTCTAATGGTCTCAAGATCACACATGGGCTGTCCTCCCGAACCTCTGCGAGGGAGAGGATTTGAATCCGATTGATTGGGCTCTTGCAAGAAAATAGTATAACTTTTTGGCTTTTCTTTTACTTGATCCACGTACGAGGCAAGAAATCCTTTCCCACAATGCTTTTCAGGACTGAATGTAAGACCCGCACTCCGTAAACCCGGTCTAAACCTTGGTTTTGTGTCGTGACAGGTCTTCCGATCATCACCGGGCCAGACAGGACAAGCGGATGACAAACAGGTATGAAATCGGACCAAAGACGACCAATAGTCATCATTTTATGTTGACCGGTCGATGGTACCGGTCTTGGTACCGGTCGACCGGTATGGCTTGCGCAGCTAAGTGCGCGGATCTGGAAATTGGTCCCTACGGGTCCTACTTTCCTGATTTTGAATCCTAGAAGTTTCCTAACCCTAGTAGGGATACTAAACCCTACTTTTAGCCTATAAATACACCCTTAAGACTCCTCAAATCCTTTCCATTGTCTCTCGCAAACCCTAGAGAAAGAAAGAGATTGGAAAGGAGAAGGAGCTAGGAAGAAGAAGAATGTGCCACCATTACCGTTCGACGAAGCTCACGCTACGCCAGTCAAAGGTAAGTGTTTTAACTATTCTTCTTATCCTATGTTAGTTGTGTGGGTGGATCAATACCATGCAAAGTAGGTATTGATCTAAAACTCTAAATTGGCCAATAAACCCTAAGTTGCCGTCAAACCCTAGATTTGAGTTTCGAGATGATATTCTTTGAAACGAGACTCGAATGAGTTGGGGATAACTCTAACTCAAAGATTAGACTTAGAATGGATAGGTGTAACCTTGGAAATCCCTGGGGGATGATCGACGGCAGTCGAAAAACCCATGTATGATCTTCCGGAGACATACCGGTCGACTATACCGGTTGCACACAGTGCGACCGGTATGTTGCCACCGGTATCCATCGGGAGGCTGGTCTGTGGGGACCGGCTGACCATACCGGTCGCCAGTCTTCCCCACAGAGCTGCGAACGGTATATGCCACCGGTCAGCTCTGTGAGGGTATTTTGTAACCGTGTTGGTTCTCGACCAACATGAAACCCTAAACAATATATTCTAATGAGACCCTAATAATATTGTAGGACGTTGTGACTTATCGTTTGGATCTTGCGACGTGGAGCAAGTTATCGAACGAGCGTCAGGTAAGGGAATCTGACCTAAACCTAATAATTAAGGGATAGTAAATTGTTGTTAATCACCTGATTATATGAGATGTGTTGTTTGTGCATATTCACATGCCATCCTTTACATTCGCTTATTATTACTGTTAATGCATTGATAGGATGTGATTGTTTTCGTTAGTGTGTGGAGTGGGGCATGGGCCTGGGATCACTCTTCACATTAGCACCTTTTGTAGTATTCTGTCTTAACATGCTTGCTACGGGTGGGGCATCAGGGGAAGGTCGTGGTACGGTGGTCTCCGATATTGATGTTGGCCCGGCCATGGTTATGTGGCACTGAGGTCCTCGAGTTGACGTTGGCTTGTCCACGATGCTTTAGCTCTATCTCTATGTCGTAGGGAGTTATGTTGGGATAGGGTCTACCTGCGTATTGTTTCTATCCTAGTGGGTTAGTTGCGGATAGGGCATCAGGGGAGGTGTGGGAATGCCTTAGCTCTATCTCTATGCCGTAGGCGGCTGTGCTGGGATAGAGCATACATTGATGACATATAGGATTGGTTAGTTGCAAGCCCAGTTTGCGAGCCCTGGCCAGTAAGGGCTTAGGTACTGGTATGGGTAGAGTATCAGGGGAGGTACGTGGGTATCTTAGCTTTATCTCTATTCTATGGTGGGTGCATGTGGGCCAATGGGGGTGTGAACCATGAGGTGCCACACACTCGTGTATAGAGGTGCGGGGGCCACCAAACCTTTCTATAGCACATTGCAAACTTAAAACCAGACCACAACATAAAATTGATTGTTACTCATGCATAATATTGTGAAACTGTCTGATTGTCTTACTGAGCTGTGTTGTGAGCTCACCCTTTGTATATACATTGTTTTAGATGTTGATGCAGGTTATACTGTGGACGATTATGTGAACGCTCCGGCGTATGGTGACGTTGCCGCTTTGAGTGTGCAGGCAGGAGCGGACGAGCATGACGCTTCATGCGAGTGCCCTTTCTGCGTATACCTCTGATCGGATGTTATTTATTTATTTTACTTATTTTCGATTGGATTAAAGGGATGTAATGATATTATTTTATGTGTTTGATTTCGGATAATGGGATAATTATTTAAGTTATCAATAGATACTCAGTTCATTTTATTTAAAGTCTTCCGCTGTATATTTATATTCTGATTGTGGTTATGTGTAATGGTTTGTAAAAGTGGGCACGGCCTATTAGAGATCCTGGTGTGAACCGTTGGTTCAATGACGGTTCACTCACACCATTCTGGTTGGATCAGAATTGGGGTGTGACAACTTGGTATCAGAGCTTCGGGCTCTGTCCAACAAACCATATTGCACTTAACTGAGTCGATGAACTGAGTTAGGAAAATTTAAAAATCTTAATACAAACACACCCTAAGCATTGTTTGATACCTGAGACTGATTAAGAAAGAGAATAATGTACTATTCTAAATTTGGAACTTAACATGTGCACATACACTAGTTAGGTGAAACATAAATTTTCATTAAACAAGAAAATGAGTATCAAATGAAATAGTATTACAGGATACAGTCCACAAACCGGACAGTTACCCTGTTATATAAACAGTCATATGCAAAAGAGAAGAAAATAAAGAGGGACAATCATGGGGTAGGGGGCCTACAAGGAATAGGGTCCGCTATATCATAATCTCGCTCGTAAGCGACCCTAAGCCATTGTACCTGGTCCTGTGTCACCCGTAGGCTACGAGCCAGACGTCCCAATTCTTGACCCATCTCTCGCTGAGACTCGAGGATGACCCTCTGGGTGTCCCTGATCTCAGTAAACATGCTCAACATTGGGTCTGGAGGGGGATGAGATGGTCTAGCTGTAGATGTAGATGGTGGTGCTGCAGGTGTAGGCTGTGGAGCTGGCGCTGGTACTACACAGCCGACGCATGGTAGTCCAGGACCGATGGGCCAACCCCAGAATGTACCACCACCGCACCAGTTTCCGTCATCTTCTGCTTATCATGGAGCCTACCCGTATCCACCACCATGGTACGGAATGAACACTCAGGGACAGCATGATCTGAGCAGAGCGGTGGATAGATTCCTGAAGTTGAAGCCTTCATCATTCACTCGTAGAACAGCGAAACCATTCTGGCCGGCACAGTGGATTGCAGAGATGGAGAAGAATTTTCGTCTGATGACATGTACAGATGAGGAAAATGTCTTATTTGCTACTCACATGCTAAGAGAAGATGCAAATGCTTGGTGGAATTCTACACGGGCATATCTGGAGGCTAAGTATACACTGGTGGGTTGGGAAGTGTTTAAAGCTGCCTTCTTCGATAAATACTTCCCGAAGAGTTTCAGAGATCAAATGGAGAAGGAGTTCCTCAACCTACAGCAATCTCAGTCAACCGTGGATGCTTATCAGCAGAGGTATGAAGAGCTATTCTTCTTCGCACCGGCAAGTATGCAAGAAGAAGAGACCAAGACACGTAGGTTCACCATGGGACTACGTGGGAGCATCAGAGAGCACATATTGGGTTTGGACAAGAAGATCTATAATGAGGCTGTGCAGGTTGCGAGGGTGTTAGAGTCCAGTCAGAGGGACAGCTTCTTTGCTTAGAACAGGGGAGTAAAGAGACCTGCTAGTGAGAGTTCGGGTGGCGGTAACAATAGACCCTTCTGCCCATACAGGGCTCAGACCGCTACAGTGCCTGCAAGGAACAATGCGGCACCACCTGTGCCACAAAATTCCGGATACAACCCGAATATAAAGTGTTTCAACTGCCAGCAAGTGGGTCATATTGCAAGGACCTGCACTCTACCTAAGAAGCAACCTCCCCAGCAAGGAAGAGTTTATGCGGTCACCACTGAGGAGGCAGCTGCATTACCTGATGTGGTCACTGGTATGACTCTATCCCTTACTATTTGGCTTACTATTTTCATTGTGTGTATGTGCATATAGAACTAAGGGATAATAAAAAAAAATCCAGGAATTGTAAATGTAGCTGGTATACCTGCCAGAGTACTATTTGACTCTGGGGCCACGCACTCCTTTGTTTCTATTTCTTTTGGAAAGCGAATGGAGTTACCAATCAAGCACTTGAACCCAAGCTTGATAGTTCACTCCCCACTAGGAGTCGAAGTGGCTTTGACCGAATATTATGGACCATGTACAGTATGTATTGAGGGCCGAGACTTAGAAGCAAGCCTAGTACTACTCGAGATGGCGGACTTTGATGTCATCTTGGGAATGGATTGGCTAGGCCATCATTCAGCCGTCCTACTATGTGGTGAAAGGAAGCTTGTGCTTACTGACAAAGAGGGAATGGAGTATAGTTTCGCTGGGATCAGGCTATCTAGGAAGCGGAAGCTGATTCTCTCCGCCCTAAAAGCTAAGAGATGCTTAGAGAAGGGGGGAGTGGGGTACCTAGTATCGGTAGTTGATCTCACGGCAGAGTCACTCAAGATGGAAGATATAGATGTGGTTCGGGAGTTCCTAGATGTATTTCCAGAGGAGCTTCCAGGCTTACCGTCGGACAGGGCTACAGAATTTGTAATAGATCTTATGCCAGGTTCGGCGTCGGTGTCCAAAGCACCATACAGAATGGCCCCGACCGAGTTAAAGGAGTTGAAGACCAAGTTACAAGAATTGTTGGATAAGGATTTCATACGACCTAGCATATCACCTTGGGGAGCACCTGTATTATTCGTCAAGAAGAAGGATGGAAGTGTAAGGTTGTGTATTGACTACCGTGAGCTGAACAAGTTAACGATCAAGAATCGATATCCTTTGCCTAGGATCGACGATTTGTTCGATCAGCTGCAGGGTGCAAAGGTTTTCTCAAAGATTGATCTCCGATCGGGGTATCACCAATTGAAGATCAAGGCCGGAGATATTCCGAAAACTGCTTTCAGGACAAGGTATGGGCATTATGAGTTCCTAGTTATGTCTTTCGGGTTGACCAATGCTCCAGCATCGTTTATGGAACTGATGAACCGAGTGTTTCATGATATGTTGGACACTTCGGTCATCGTATTCATCGATGACATATTGATCTACTCTAAGGACATGGAGACTCATACAACACATTTGAGGGCAGCCCTACAACGGCTGAGAGAGGAGAAGCTTTATGCTAAGTTCAAGAAGTGTGAGTTTTGGCTGAAGGAAGTGGCTTTCTTGGGCCATGTTGTATCTGAAGACAGTATCAAGGTTGATCCAAGCAAGATAGCAGCTATAGTAGGATGGGAAGCACCAAAATCTGTTGCAGAAATTCGTAGTTTCCTTGGGTTGGCTGGTTATTATAGAAGATTCGTGGAAGATTACTCCAGGATCGCTGTTCTACTCACCAGATTGACCAAGAAGGAAGAGAAATTTATATGGATGGATGAGTGCGAGAAGTGCTTTCAGACTTTGAAGTCAAGACTAGTCTCTGCACCTATTTTGACCATCCCAGAACCAAGCGTACCGTTTACTTTATAAACGGATGCTTCAGGGTTGGGTATTGGGTGTGTATTGATGCAAGGAGAATAGGTGATTGCTTACGCATCAAGACAGTTAAAGGAACATGAGAAGAACTATCCTACGCATGATTTGGAGCTAGCAGCGGTTATTCATGCAATCAAGACTTGGAGACACTACTTGTACGGTGAGAAGTTTCAGATCAAATCAGATCACAAGAGCTTAACTTATCTTTTCACTCAGAAGGATCTGAATATGAGACAGAGGAGATGGCTAGAATTGTTGAAAGATTATGACTGTGACATCCAGTACCATCCGGGTAAAGCAAATGTGGTGGCCGACGCCTTAAGCAGGAAGTGGGCATCGAAACCTGAGGCTGGACCAAGTACAAATGCTGCATTATGTGCCGCAGCTTCAAGTTCAATCGAAGGTGATGAAGAGTATATTATAGAGACTGCGGAAGATCCAGGTTGAGCAAGGCTTAATTCATAAGTTCACTATGATGTTCGCAGCTTTGAAGATCTCGCCGGATCTAGTTGATGAAGTCAAGGTAGCAATCCTACGGGGATCCTCATCTCAAGACAAGGCAAGAAGACTTAGAGAAGGGTGCAAGCAATCCTGACTTTACCTTGGATTCAGACAAGGTACTCAGGTATCGTGGACGGATATGTATACCTGAGAGCGAAGACTGCGATATCAGAGACCGAGTTATGACTGAAGCTCATTACACCCCATATTCGGTACATCCAGGAAGTACAAAATGTACCATGATCTAAGAAGACTATATTGGTGGAGGGGTATGAAAGCAGATATAGCTCGTTTTGTGTTCCAAAGTCCCGAATTGTCAACAAGTGAAAGCGAAAGGCGAAGACCCGCAGGTTTACTACAGCCATTACCGGAACCTCGCGTGGAAGTGGGATTGTATTACTATGGATTTCGTCACGGCTTACCTTTGACACCATGGTCGGTGGATGCGGTTTGGGTTATAGTAGATCGACTCACCAAGACAGCTCGATTTATTGCGGTCGGACCTCGGTATACCATGGAGAAACCGGCCAAGTTATATGTGGATAATATAGTCAGACTTCATGGCGTTCCAGAGAGTATAGTATTTGACAGAGATCCTCGTTTTACATCAAAGTTCTGGGAAGGATTACAGAAAGCTATGGGAACGAAGTTGAAGTTCAGCATAGCTTTTCACCCTCAGACGGACAGACAGTCAGAGCGAACTATTCAAATCTTGGAAGATATGCTCCGAGCTTGTGCAATAGATTTCAAGGGAGCTTGGGATGAGAAGCTATCACTTATCGAGTTCGCTTACAACAACAGCTATCAGGCTACAATTCAGATGGCCCCATATGAAGCACTCTATGGGAAGAAGTTTCGTACACCTCTGTTATGGAACGAGGTGGGAGAAAGAAGAATTGTAGGACCAGAGTTTGTTGAAGAAACTTGCTGAGTGATTGATCAAATCAAGGAGAGAGTAAAGATAGCTCAAGTTCGATAGAAACACTATGCGGATAATCGACGTCGAGATCTAGAGTTTGCAGTGGGTGACAAAGTATTCTTGAAGGTGTCACCGGTGCGAGGACTGAAACGGTTTGGTAAGAAGGGGAAGCTTTGCCCCAGGTATGTGGGACCGTATGAGATATTGACCCGACGTGGTAATGTAGCATATCAGTTGGCTCTACCACTATCTATGTCCAGTGTTCATAACGTGTTCCATGTATCATTATTGAAGAAATATGTCAGAGATCCATCGCACATCTTGACCGCTGATCCCCCAGACTTGACTGAAGACTTAACTTTCGAAGTGGTGCCTGTAATGCTCTCAAGTCGGAGAGTTCAGCAACTTCGAACCAAGGATATCCATTATGTGAAGGTGCATTGGAGAAGCCAAAATGTGGAGGAAATTACTTGGGAAGAAGAGAGCGCGATGAGGAAGGAGTACCCTAACCTTTTCTACGATCAAGGTATGTTCAAATTTCGAGGCCGAAATTTTTTTTAAGGGTGGGGGAGTTGTGAAACCTACATGCAAATTTAAGGGTGGGGGAGTTGTAAGACCCGCACTCCGTAAACCCGGTCTAAACCTTGGTTTTGTGTCGTAACAGGTCTTTCGATCATCACCGGGCCAGACAGGACAAGCGGATGACAAACAGGTATGAAATCGGACCAAAGACGACCAATAGTCATCATTTTATGTTGACCGGTCGATGGTACCGGTCTTGGTACCGGTCGACCAGTATGGCTTGCGCAGCTAAGTGCGGGGATCTGGAAATTGGTCCCTGGGGGTCCCACTTTCCTGATTTCAAATCCTAGAAGTTTCCTAACCCTAGTAGGGTTACTAAACCCTACTTTTAGCCTATAAATACACCCTTAAGACTCCTCAAATCCTTTCCATTGTCTCTCGCAAACCCTAGAGAAAGAAAGAGATTGGAAAGGAGAAGGAGCTAGGAAGAAGAAGAAGGTGCCGCCATTACCGTTCGACGAAGCTCACGCTACGCCAGTCAACGATAAGTGTTTTAACTATTCTTCTTATCCTATGCTAGTTGTGTGGGTGGATCAATACCATGCAAAGTAGGTATTGATCTAAAACCCTAAATTGGCCAATAAACCCTAAGTTGCCATCAAACCCTAGATTCGAGTTTCGAGATGATATTCTTTGAAACGAGACTCGAATGAGTTGGGGATAACTCTAACTCAAAGATTAGACTTAGAATGGATAGGTGAAACCTTAGAAATCCCTGGGGGATGATCGACAGCAGTCGAAAAACCCATGTATGGTCTTCCGGAGACATACCGATCGACTATACCAGTTGCACACAGTGCGACCGGTATGTTGCCACCGGTATCCCTCGGGAGGCTGGTCTGTGGGGACCGGCTGACCATACCGGTCGCCAATCTTCCCCACAGAGCTGCGACCGGTATATGCCACCGGTCAGCTCTGTGAGGGTATTTTGTAACCGTGTTGGTTCCCGACCAACATGAAACCCTAAACAATATATTCTAATGAGACCCTAATAATATTGTAGGACGTTGTGACTTATCGTTTGGATCTTGCGACGTGGAGCAAGTTATCGAACGAGCGTCAGGTAAGGGAATCTGACCTAAACCTAATAATTAAGAGACAGTAAATTGTTGTTAATCACCTGATTATATGAGATGTGTTGTTTGTGCATATTCACATGCCATCCTTTACTTTCGGTTATTATTACTGTTCATGCATTGATAGGATGTGATTGTTAGGCATGTGATTGTTTTCGTTAGTGTGTGGAGTGGGGCATGGGCCAGGGATCGCTCTTCACATTAGCACATTTTGTAGTATTCTGTCTTAACATGCTTGGTACGGGTGGGGCATCAGGGGAAGGTCGTGGTACGGTGGTCTCCGATATTGATGTTGGCCCGGCCATGGTTATGTGGCACTGTGGTCTCTGAGTCGACGCTGGCTTGTCCACGATGCTTTAACTCTATCTCTATGCCGTAGAGAGTTATGTTGGGATAGGGTCTACTGTGTATTGTTTTTATCCTAGTGGGTTAGTTGCGGATAGGGCATCAGGGGAGGTGTGGGAATGCCTTAGCTCTATCTCTATGCCATAGGCGGCTGTGCTGGGATAGAGCATACATTGATGACATATAGGATTGGTTAGTTGCGAGCCCAATTTGCGAGCCCTGGCCAGTAGGGGCTTAGATACTGGTATGGGTAGAGTATCAGGGGAGGTACGTGGGTATCTTAGCTCTATCTGTATTCCATGGTGGGTGCATGTGAGCCAATGGGGGTGTGAACCATGAGGTGCCACACACTCGTGTATAGAGGTGCGGGGGCCACCAAACCTTTCTATAGCACATTGCAAACTTAAAACCAGACCACAGCATAAAATTGATTGTAACTCATGCATAATATTGTGAAACTGTCTGATTGTCTTACTGAGCTGTGTTGTGAGCTCACCCTTTGTATATACATTGTTTTAGATGTTGATGCAGGTTATACTGTGGACGATTATATGAACGCTCCGGCGTATGGTGACGTTGCCGCTTTGAGTGTGCATGCAGGAGCGGACGAGCATGACGCTTCATGCAAGTGCCCTTTCTGCGTGTACCTCTGATCGGATGTTATTTATTTATTTTACTTATTTTCGATTGGATTAAAGGGATGTAATGATATTATTTTACGTGTTTGATTTCGGATAATGGGATAATTATTTAAGTTATCAATAGATACTCAGTTCATTTTATTTAAAGTCTTCCGCTGTATATTTATATTCTGATTGTGGTTATGTGTAATGGTTTGTATGAGTGGGCACGGCCTATTCGAGATCCTAGGGTGAACCGTTGGTTCAATGACGGTTCACTCACACCATTCTGGTTGGATCAGAATTGGGGTGTGACACTGAAGATTTCTCTCAACTCTGTAAAACATTTGCAAACAATGCGAAACAAAATAAATAATGTCCGGGGGGGGGGGGTGATCAGCTAAGCGTTACTGATAAGGGCAAAATTATATCATCAGTAATAACCCTTCCTACAGTAATCTATTTTTAAATAATCCTTGTAAGATCACTATCAAATATTGGAAAGTGGTTGCTTAATTTCAACTTATAAGTCAATGGTCCAAATTAGGAGCACTAAAATGGCTTATGAAGGTCAAAATGTCTTCTAAAGAAAACACTAAAAATAATAGAAGAGAACATGTCTATACCTACTTCTGCAGGTTGAACAGCCGAAAGCCCTTACAGCCTTTTCAAATTACAACAGCATTCAATCATTTCTTTGTACTGCGACAAAATATCACCTCTCGGCTCTCACACCCTTTCCCATTAGACAAGTTAATCAAACAAGGCTTTCAAATAAAATATGTATTGTGTGTTCGGGTTAAAATGTGGAGAAGGTTACTAGAATTCTCGATCAGACTACTCATGCATCAGAGAAGAATTAATATCCAATTTTATAGATTCTACCAAAAAAATTAATATCTAAATTTATAGATTCTATCAACACAGTTAGCAAGAATTAAATGTATTCAGGACGAATCCAGCCACTAAAATAGTATGTAACTGTTAATTATTGACAATTTCAAAGGGCTAAAGCATTGGTTAGCTTCAATTGTAGCATTTACATAAGAACCTTATTTTTAAATACTAATAATTGCTACCAAAGCTTTCAAATGTCATAATTACAATTTTCAAATGTACTCCTCCAAATAAAGAAATCATCTCAATGTAAACACCCAATAAAAAAACCAAAGACATTGAAAACTTGGTAGACTTTTCCATCTCCTAGATAAAAATAGGTTTTTGGAGTTAGTGTAAAGGCCAGTATGCAGATGCAATCCCAATCTTAAAAAGAGATAGTTTTATAGGATTTGGTCAAAGTTGAAAAACCATTTTAGAACGAAGACAAATAAAACTGATCAAATCCAACAAGATCCAAAGTGTAACATAACGACAAATAATAGAATAATTAAACATAAAAAAAATGTGGAACGATGGATTCTACAAGAGAATTATCATACGTCTTTGACATATCTCCACAAGAAACTCAATCCCCCCCCCCCCAGGAACCAACTTACTTTTCAAAAAGAA
This sequence comes from Protea cynaroides, assembly GCA_028583415.1. NCBI lineage: Eukaryota > Viridiplantae > Streptophyta > Magnoliopsida > Proteales > Proteaceae > Protea > Protea cynaroides. The sequence goes on from CM053273.1 coordinate 43,643,971, forward strand.
TCTGTGTTACTATGAACTTGAGCATCTCAAGCATCTGCGAGTTATTAGCTTATCTAGAAAAGAAAAGAAGTTTCGGATTATCAAAATCCCGCATTTAAGAGGAACCAAATCATTGATAAACCATAAGCAAGTGAAGGCCTAAGCATAGGAAAATAAATAATCAACTGATAGATCAACATTCGAAATTTAAAAAGAAAAGAAGACAGTAAACTACATGTGAGATCAGACGCTCACCTGTCCACCAAAGATAGCGATTGCTGGCAATGAATCCCACAAGATCGGCAATGCATTATCTTCTCCATGGTCACCTAGAGCTATACAAGCTCTCTGTACCTTTGTTCACCAAACAGATCAAATTCTCCATGTTGTTTTTTCCTCCACAGAGAATAAAAGCAAAACCAACGAAGATGAACCAAAAAAATATATAAAAAAGTGTATCACGAACAGCAACAGTGAGCTTGTTTGGAATATGGGGATAAAAACCGAGGGATTTTAAACACGTGGACTGGAAGAAATAGATCTGCAAGACCGAATTTGTTCAGAAATCAAAGGTCAGAAGAGAAAATGTATTGTCTCGAGATGCTCTGGCAAAAGAGATCAATGTGAAGCAGAGGGAAATGGCAATGGGAGGAGGGTTTCTCCTTGCACAGTTGCAAGGCCTAGATGATAGAAGGAGAGGGAAAGACAATGGGTTATGCACAATTACAATTAATCCTTTCTTGATGAAATTCAGTTAAAATTTTAATTTATAATCTATTTTCAATTTATTTCTAGGAATGTGTGATTTTACAAAATTATCCTTATATATTTAATTCGGATTGCATCTTTACATGTAGGTTAAGAGAGCAGTTGGTGTCTTGTTATGTTTAGAAAAATAATACGCACACACACGCACGCACGCACGTACGCCACACACACACGCACACACACACACACACACACACACACACACACACACACATATATATATATATTGAAAAAAATTAATATTGTTTAAATTAATCCTTGCTTTCATTAAGACTTGCAGGTGCTACGTTTGAGGTTGAGGAAGTTGAAAGGAAACTTTGTTTGGTCCTTAAAACGGAGGGATTCGAGGGAAATAGGAAACAATTTAACTTGCGGCAAAACCGAAAATAATTCACATTGTAAGGGTGAAAACGAGAAGAAGTACAAAAAGGTTCAAACTGTAACGGATAAAAAAAAGTGTGGAAAATGCTACGACATCAAAATCGACATTGACGCCTCACTCTTTTTAAAGTTGTAATAAAATCCAATTGATACAGATTCACGAGTTTTGCCAAGTGGATGGCTAATGTGGCAGACTTTCAACTCACTTAACTCCACAACCAGGTTTCTTAATTGGGTTGTGAATCTGAAAGAGAAAGATCTGTTTTTAATTAATTGATGTGGTAATAGATTTTGGCACTAAAATAGTCTAATTAATACCTATTTGAGATATATCGTATCCAAAAAAGTAAAAAGATTAACATATAATTGTTTCTCTAATTAAGATCATGATATTAACTAGCTAATAATGTTAAGCAATTTCTTTTTTTACATTCATGCAAACTACTAACTAAACTATTTACGATCTTGAGGACATATCTTAAGATTTTAACCGTAAAGGTACCAGATTTGGATGGTTGCCAGATTAAGGAGTCCGACCTAGGAAACCAAGCCAATGGGATTTAACTAATAGCCTGAACCTCCTCCTGAGAAAAAAGCAAGGCTAAAACATCCATCTGCCATGAGTGTGTCTGAGTGTCAATGAGATCAGCCACCCAATAGTAAGAACTAGACAGTGGGGGGAAGAGCTGATACGAAAATTAGGCAAAGAAGGAACCCAAGCATCCTCCTAAATTCGAATAGAATTCCTAGTACTAACCTTCCAAACCAAACCTTTTTTTAAAACCTGAAGACCAAGATAGATACTTCTCCATAGCCATGAAGGTTGATTTCCCAAGGTAGCATCCAGAAACTCCTGATGAGGAAAATATATTGCCTTGAGTAAACGAATCCACATTTCATTTGGAGCACGCCACACTAGCCAGGCTAACTTGGCAAGAATAGCCAAATTCTGAAGTGTAGGATGCCGAAATCCCAAACCTCTATGATTTTTGGGCAGACATAAATGGTCCCAAGAGACCCAATGAATCCTTCTTGAATTCGACCCATTGCTCCAATAAAAAT
>CM053273.1:43646660-43662977 GCA_028583415.1 Protea cynaroides
TATGACCGAAACTTTTAATATTATAATTACACTAATTGAGTATGTAGACTAAGTAAAAATGGATCACAGGTATCGTACCTATCAATGGCATACCCGTCAGAGTACTCTTTGATTCAGGAGCTACTCATTCATTTATATCTGTGTCGTTTGGAAAGAAGACCAATCTGCCCATCAAAACATTAGATTACAAATTGCTTGTACGGTCACCGATGGGATTAGAAGTGGAATTAGAGAAAGGTTATGGACCATGTCCAGTTCTCATCGGAGAGCAGACCTTGGATGCAACCTTAATACAACTTGAGATGGCGGACTTTGATGTCATCTTAGGAATGGACTAGTTAGCTCGGCACTCTTGCAAATCTGTTATGCGCCGAGAAGAAGCTAATGTTCAAGGACAAAGAAGGAGCAGAATTCGGTTTCTGGGGAACCAAACTTCCCGGAGACGCAAGCTCATACTCTCAGCATTAAAGGCTAAGAAGTGCCTTGAGAAAGGAGCGGTCGGATATCTAGTATCAGTGGTCGACCTAACTAAGGACGTGCCAAAAATGGAAGATATTGATGTCGTGCGGGATTTTCCTGATGTATTTCCAGAGGAATTACCCGGACTACCACCCGACCGAGCCACGGAGTTTGTAATAGACCTTATACCTGGAGCCGCACCGGGATCAAAAGCACCTTATAGAATGGCTCCTACTGAACCCGAAGGAATTAAAAATGCAACTACAAGAACTGCTGGATAAGGGTTATATTAGACCCAAGATATCTCCATGGGGAGCACCGGTGTTGTTCGTAAAGAAGAAGGATGGTAGTGTTCGATTATGCATCGACTATCGAGAGTTGAATAAACTGACCATCAAGAATCGATACCCACTACCCAGGATCGATGACTTGTTCGATCAGTTACAAGGAGCGAAGGTATTTTCAAAGATCGATCTTCGATCAGGCTATCATCAACTGAAGATTAAAGAAGGTGACATTCCAAAGACAGCTTTCAGGACAAGATACGGACATTATGAGTTCCTAGTGATGTCCTTCGGACTGACTAACGCACCGGCAACATTCATGGAACTTATGAACCGGGTTTTCCACGACATGTTGGATACGTCGGTCATAGTATTTATTGATGACATATTGGTATATTCCAAAGACAAGGAAACCCATGTCAAGAACCTAAACGCAGCCCTACAGCGTTTAAGGAAAGAGAAGTTATACGCCAAATTTTCAAAGTGTGAGTTTTGGCTAAGTGAAGTCACCTTTCTAGGCCATGTAGTATCCGCGGAAGGAATCAAAGTGGACCCCGAAGAAGATCGAAGCTATTGTGAAGTGGGAAGCACCAAAGAGCGTCTCAGAAATTAGAAGTTTTCTGGGTCTAGCTGGATATTATCGGAGATTCGTAGAAGACTATTCTAGGATTGTCGTACCTCTTACCAGTTTGACCAAGAAAGGAGAAAAGTTCATATGGACGGATAAGTGTGAAAAGAGCTTTCAAACACTGAAGACCAGATTGATATCCGCTTTAATTTTAACCATTCCCGTTCCAGGACAGACATTTACCTTATACACTGATGCATCGGGATTGGGATTAGGATGTGTGCTTATGCAAGGAGAACAAGTAGTTGCGTATGCATCGAGACAATTGAAGGTACATGAGAAGAATTACCCCACTCACGATTTGGAGTTAGCGGCGGAGTAGTACGTCTTTGTCAAGATATGGAGACACTACCTATACGGAGAAAAATTTCAGATTAAGTCGGACCATAAAAGCCTTACATATCTATTTAATCGAAAGGAGTTAAATATGAGACAAAGAAGATGGCCGAAACTATTGAAAGACTATGATTGTGATATCCAAGTATCATCCGGGAAAAGCGAACGTAGTAGCGCACGCATTGAGCGAAAAAGCAATGATAAAATTTCAAGGAGAAACTAGCACAATCGCAACAATGTGTACTACCGGGATGGTATTCAATCACGGTGATGAGCAAGATATGTGATAGACACACCGGATGGATCAACCAACCAAGGGTTCATTCATCGGTTTTCAAATATGTTCGCGGCATTGAAGATAATACCGGATATAGTGGATGAAGTGAAGACGGCTATCAAAGCGGATCCTTATCTGAGAACAGTACAAGAAGATATTGAGAAAGGTAGGACTAACCCCGAGTTCACCTTGGATGACGAGAAGGTACTGAAATACAAAGGAAGAATATGTGTACCCGAAACAGAAAGTGTGGACATTAGACACCGACTCATGAAAGAAGCCCACACCACCATCTACTCGGTACATCCTGGGAGTACAAAGATGTATCATGACCTAAAGAAATTATACTTGGTGGAGGGGAATGAAGGCGGATGTAGCCAAGTTCGTGTTTAAATGCCTAAATTGTCGGAAGGTAAAGGCGGAACGACAAAGACCGGCGGAGGACCTGTTACAACCATTATCGGAACCAAGATGGAAATGGGATCGCATCACTATGGACTTCGTCACGGGACTACCACTGACTCCTCGAGTAGTTGACGCAGTTTAGGTGATTGTAGACCGTCTAACCAAAACAGCTCGCTTCATACCGATACGACCCCAATATACACTCGAAAGGTTAGCAAAGCTGTATGTGGATAATATTGTTCGGCTACATGGTGTTCCAGAAAGCATTGTGTCCGATAGAGATCCACGATTTACTTCCAAATTTTGGGAAGGACAGCAAAAGGCCATGGGCACAACATTGAAGTTCAAGATCGCATTCCACCCACGGACCGACCGGACGGTCGGAGCGTACAATTCAGATTTTAGAAGATATGCTACGAGCATGTGTGATTGATTTCAAGGGATCATGGGACGAAAAGTTACCATTGATCGAGTTAGGCTTACAATAACGGCTATTAGGCTACTATACGGATGTCACCTTATGAAGCACTGTATGGTAGGAAGTGCCGAACTCCCTTGTTTTGGAATGAAGTTGGAGAATGTAGTATTGTTGGACCAGAATTTGTTGAAGAGACTTGTCGAGTGGTCGACATCATCAAGGAAAGAGTAAGAGTAGCTCGGAACCGTCAAAAGCAATACGTAGATACTCGACGAAGAGATCTAGAGTTCGCCGTAGGTGATAAAGTATTTCTGAAAGTATCGCCTATGCGAGGATTGAAGAGGTTCGAAAAGAAAGGAAAACTAAGTCCAAGATATGTCGGACCATATGAGATTCTGGCTAAGCGTGGGAAAGTAGCTTATCAGTTAGCACTACCACCATCTATGTCAAGTGTGCATGACGTATTTCACATATCCTTATTGAAGAAGTATGTCAAAGACCCAACACATGTGTTGACATTAGATTTGCTTTTAATCGACTGATGATTTGACATTTGAAGTAATACCAATGGAAATCACTAGTCGAAAGGTTCAACGTCTACGCAACAGAGATATCTACTATGTTAAGGTCACATGGAAAAGTAGAGACATAGAAGAGATTACATGGGAAGAAGAAAATGCTATGAGAAAGCAATACCCTGACTTGTTTGATTCAGAAGGTACGTACAATTTCGAGGACGAAATTTTTATAAGTTGGGGGAGTTGTAAGACCCGTGTCAATTTAACCTGGTCTTACCATCTTGAACCAGGTTTACCCATCATGGTCGAGTCAAATGGACCAAGGGCATGAAGGAGATCGAGATCCCAGGTATAAAATCGACCCAAAAACACTTAATTTTAGGGAAGGGTCGCACACCCGGCTAACGGGGGTCGGACCACCCAAAACAAAAAGTCAAACCCTCGGTTTTGAAGGGAGGGTCGGACAGCTTAAGACCCTAGGGTCGACCTCGACCCCGCCCAATTTTTGGTTGGGATTCTTTCAAAATCTCAATGGGTTATTATGGACATTCCTAGTCTATTTAAGGACTTCAGCCCACTTTCACCCTTTCAACCCTAATTGAATTGAGAGAAAGAGAGAAGAAGGAAAAGAGGAAGAAAGGAGGCTAGGGAGAAGGCTTAGCAAAAAGGAGAAGAAATTGTAGAGGGAAGTAATCTTCTCAGGTATGGATACTAATTCCATGAGTTTCTACAGACCTTAGGTTAAATATGGTTGAGTGTAGGATTTCGGAGAAACCCAAACCATCCATCCATGGATAGGCTTTCATGGAAAACCATAGGAGGATGCACGAAAACTATTTAGATGATTTATACATGGTTCTAGACCATGGAATGAATGTTGAGTAAATGTAGGAAGCAAGCCATAGGACCCCAAACACGAAGAGTGAATTAAAAAGTGGAAATTGGACCAGAGTGCACCGAGGGTCGATAGACCATCCGACCCTAGGTGTTTCGACCATCGACCCTCGACGATTCGGGAAGTTCGGGAATGGAGGGAGGGTCGATAGACCCATCGACCCTAGCATCGACCCTAGCATCGACCCTCGCTTGACAGAATGGTTTTTAAATTTTGAATTAATTCTAATTAAATTCTATCGACTTTGTTAGGTTTGCTAGCAATATAATACCGTTATAACAGTGAATCGAAAGCTTGGAAAATATCTATTAGCAAGCTAAGGTGAGGAACCTTAACCCCAAACTAAATTGGTTAATAATAAACTGTTTTCTATTTCTTGAGTCCTATGCCATGTTTGATTCTATGCGAATATGTTGTAATGTGCATACAAAGATGCCATCCAATATTTCTATTACTTGTTCATGCATATTTATTTTATTGTTTATAACATGATGATGATGATGATGATGATGATAGGAATAGGCATGTGATTGTATGTGTGTGGTTGATGTGCTTGATGCGGCGAATATCGGGGAGGTGTGATGAGAACGTCAATAAACGTTAACCTTTGGCGGGTCTCAGACTTTAGCTCTATCTCTAACTCAAGTCTTGTGCATTGGCATCGTCGTATCGCCATTACCTTAGCGGAACTAATATGTCGTAGAGTATCGGGGAGGTGGTCTCGGTCCTTGTAGTCTCGACTCTACCGGGGGGCCTTAGCTCTATCTCTATGGATGTTCCGAGGGATCTTTGGGGTGAGGCCTTGGATACACTGTTTGGCATTAGGATTGGTTAGCAGCGAGCCCAGTTTGCAAGCCCTCGCTAACAGGGGCTTACGTGTTGGTATAGCATTATATAGCAATAAACGTTAACCTTTGTTGTATAATGTTATGGTAGGGTGGATGGGGATGACGATAAACGTTAACCTTCGGGCGGGCTTCCACACCCTGTGTATAGAGGCGGTGTCAATAAACGTTAACCTTTGACCACCCAACCTTTCTATTGCACATTGCAAACTATAAACCAAGACCAAAGATATGAATTGACTTTTTACATGCATATGTAATGTTGCATTGTTTTGGCTACTCACTGAGCCGTGTTGTGTGCTCACCCGTCGACGTCGAATATTTTTAGTTGATGATGCAGGTGTAAGCACCCCATTTTTGCCATCCCCGACCATGAACAAGAGTCTTGATGGGCATATTCGAAGGGTTGTTGGGTCAATTCAAGGTTTGGACGATAAGTGGTGATTTCAAAGCTGATTTTGGCGGGCCCTACAAAGAAGGTCATGGAAATACATTCGAAATGATACCAGAATCACTCCATTCCGATATCAAACGAAGAAGATGTCGCGATTTTAGTCGGATTGAAATTGGCTTATTAAATCCAAGGGCTTTTCTGTAAATTATCATAAATTAAGGATTTATTGGGCAAATTATCATGATTTAAATCGATCGGACTTCATTCGACCATATCTTGATCGTTCGATATCCAAATCCAACGATTCAAGCGCCACTGTGCTCCATTACCTGTCATCTTCAAAGTGGACGTGAAGAATCTTGGGCGGAAGCCGCCAGCGGGTCCCATGCAAAGTTGCCGGCCGAATTATCGTCAAAACTCCAATTCTTCATATTTTGATCATCCGAAGTCCGAATCCGACGATTCAAGCGCCACTGTGCTCCCTTGCCTGTCCTCTTCAAAGTGGACGTAAAGAATTTTGGGCGGAAGCCGTCAGCGGGTCCCATGCAAAGTTGTCGATTGGATTATCGTCAAAACTCCAATTCTTCATATCTTAATCATCCAAGTCCGAATCCGACGATTCAAGCGCCACCTCTTGGTGGCGCCTTGCCGTCCTCTTGGGTGTCGGCGTCCTCTTGCAAAGTTGTCGATCGGATTACGCCAAAACTCTAATTCTTCATATCTTGATCATCCGAAGTCCCAATCCGATGATTCAAGCGCCACTGTGCTCCATTGTCCGTCCTCTTCAAAGTGGACGTAAAGAATTTTGGGCAGAAACCGCCTGCGGGTCCCATGCAAAGTTGCTAGCCGAATTATCTTCAAAGCTTCAATTCTTCATATTTTGTTCATCTGACATCCAAATCTGACGATTCAAGCACCAGTGTGCTCCTTTGTCCGTTCTCTTCAAAGTGGACGTGGAAAATCTGAGACAGAGGTCGTTGAAATTTTTCATGTGGAATTGCAAGCTGAGAGGATCCATAATAGAGAGAGAAATCGATCCAGTCCATTCTTACTCAGCCCAACCAAGTTCAAGCCCAATTTAGTCCAACCTTGTCAAACTCAATTAGTCCAGCCTGACCCAACCCAGTCCGGCCCGGGTCGAGTCGGGTCGGCCCATGAGTATGTACTTGTTATATATATATATATATATATATATATATATATATACATTTATATATTATATAATATATGCTTTATGTTATATATTATATATATATATATTATATTATTATACTATTCATACTATATTATACTATATTATAGTATATTATATTATATTATATTATATATATATATATATAATCGGTCAAAAGAAATCCGATAAGAGAGAAAGAGAGAGAGAGAGAAAGAGAGAGAGGAAGAGAGAGAATGGAAGAAGAGAGGGAGGAGAGAGAGAGAGAGAGGCCGAAATGAGGGAAATAGCATTCGGCGGAGGAAAAGATGGAGGTGCTGCCACCTCCATCTTCTCCATGCTCATTTCCCCCAACACCTCACCTATGCCTCCATCCATCATGCTACCCCTCACCGCCACCTCCTCCTTGAGCCCCCTTGCCACCTCCTCCTCTCCTTGACCCCCACTCCACCAGCCCCCTCTCCTTCACCAACCAAACCATGAGCCCATGCCCTACCACCCCCATTGACCGCCACCTCCCCTTGAGCCCCTTGTCCCCCCCTCCCTTGAGCCCCACCACCAGCCCCTCCCTTCACCATGGCCCATGCCACCCGCCATGAGCCCATGCCCCTACTCACCCCCATTGACCGCCACCTCCTCCTTGAGCCCCTTGTCACCTCCTCCTCTCCTTGAGCCCCACTCCACCAGCCCCCTCTCCTTCACCAACCAAACCATGAGCCCATGCCACCCGCCATGAGCCCATGCCCCTACTCACCCCCATTGACCGCCACCTATTTGTCTTGAACCCAACCCTAGCAATAAAATCCGGATAAGGGAGAGAGAGAGAAAGAGAGAGAGGAAGAAAGAGTGGGAGAAGAGAGAAGTGGAGCGGCAAGACCAGCCGTGCACCTCACTCCTCTCCTTGAGCCCCTTGCCACCTCCTCCTCTCCTTGAGCCCAACAAAACCTCTCACTTCTCCTTCATCAACCCACATCCCACCAACGTCTATAAAAGGAGGAGGAAAACCAAAAAAAAAAAGGGAACCGAGGAGGAGTTTTTTTTGCCCGAGAGAAACCAAGAAAAAAAAAAGAAAAAAAGAGGGGAGGGAGAAAATAAAGAGGGAGAAAGGCTAGAAAAAAAAAAAGAGAGGAGAATAGAAATAAGTTAGAGAAAAGAGAGAGAGAGAGAGAGAGATATTGGAATCAAGAGGGGAGATTGAGGAAAAGAGAGAAAGGAAAGGAGGAAAGGAGGAAAGAAGAAGGGAAAGCTTGCCATCGATCGTCACCAACCATCATCAAAGGCTCCACCTCATTGTTGGGGACAAGGTTGGTACCTCAAACTTTATTTTGATAGATTTCATGAAGCTCAAATAATCGAAAATTATCTAAATATGCCTATTTCGATAATCATGATCTTCAAATGCTATATGGCATGTGTGTCAATACCATGATGTTCATGTTTGATGTGATTTAATATTGGCTATCAATCTTGGATAATTTAAACCTAGCCCATTGATTATAAATTTTGATGTGATGAAATATGGGCCATTGGATGTTAATTTGGACCGTTGGATCAACATCATGAGTGATTTAAATGATCTAAAACATTAGATTATGATTTTAAATGATTTCAACCATTAGATCTTCACTATGAGTGCTTTTGATTGATTTCAACCGTTGGATCTTTACTTTGAGTGATCTTGAATGATTTCAACCGTTGGATCTTTACTTTGAGTGATCTTGAATTATTTCAACGTTGGATATTCATTGTGGATTTTTTAAAGGAATATGAATGGTTGGATTATGATCTTGAATGATTTCAATCATTGGATCATCATTATGGGTGTTTTTAAAGGAATATGAATGATTGGATTATGATCTTGAATGATTTCAACCATTGGATTTTCATTGTGAGTAATTTTGAGTGATTTAAACCATTGGATCTTGATCGTGAGTGCTTTTAATCAATCTGAGCGGTTAGATTATCATGATGAACGATCTGAGCCATTAGATTATCTTTGGGAATGATTTAAATGAATCTAAATGGTTGGATTATAATCTTAAGCGATTTGAACCGTTGGATTGTCATTGTAAGTGATTTTGGTGAATCTAAACCGTTAAATCTTGATCATGAGTATTTTTGATGAATCTGAACGGTTGGATTATGATCTTGAGTGATTTAAGCCGTTGGATTATCATCGTGGAAATTTTGAGTGATGTAAATTGTTGAATCTGGATCAAAATTGATTTAGACAAATCTGAGCCATTGATTTCTTAGTCTGATCATGATAGGAGATTTAAGCCATAGATCATAGCTATTTTGATGAGATATGAGTCATTGATCATGATTATAGCTATTTGATGAGATCCGTGCCGTTGATCTTGGCTGTTTTGATGAAATCTAAGTGTTAATCATGATCATCATTTTTTGAAGAGATATAACCGTTAGATTGATGATCTCATATTGTCTACCTTGTTATATCCATGCATCTATCATGTTGACTTGATTACGCTGTCATATTATGCACTACCATGTTTGAAATGCTTACAATGCTAGCTTTGTGCACACTGTCATGCTGATCTGCTTGCTAATGCCATGATTGAATGATGTTTATGTTGGCAAGAATTTACTTTTCGCTGCACCCTAGTCGAACTGCCGTGCATGTACACTGATAGAAGACACTCCTAGGTGTGGGGACGTGCATGTAGGCACCCACATTCATGGGAAGGGTAATAATGGAAAAATGATAAAATTCTTAATCAAGAATCATGCAGCCTAGCCCAACAATTCTAAAATCAGGGTTGTAAGTGACAAGGGTAGTTTAGGACGATCCCTACCCCTCAGTTCATTTACCCTAGGATGCAGAATCTAGATAGATGTAATGTGAATCCAACCATAGATCATCTAGGATCATCATTCGGTCCGACTGGACCGCCCATATTCGACCCAAGTGGGTCACCCAATGAACAAGGCCATTTCCGAACTACGCGGATCCCGATTCTCGGGGGCAATACCCCGAGATACGTAGGTAGTCTAGGAAATTCCCAGGCATACGATTCCACACATCAATCAATGTGCCCTAAAACCTTACTCCCGAGAGTACAAGCCTTTACCATAATGACAATCATTTTCTATTATTGTCATTGTCATTAATGACAACTATCCTACATTGTTAAGATTTCTAATGGAAAATATAAAATGAAAATTTTACCTTCCTTTAAAAATATTACCTTCATCATTTTTAGACCTCTGTCTTCTCATTCCTTCTAATAGTTGAAGAAAGGCTTCTCTTCTTGAGTGATTTTTCATCTTGTCTGCTGCATTCTTTCACAGCATTCTCTACAAAGGGTTCAGGTCATCGAGTTTTTCAACAATGGCAAGCTCAAGAGATTTTGATCCTATGTCCATAGTTCCCTCGCTCATCTATGTTTTAGGGTTCTAAGAATTTTATGTTTTCTTCATGTCTTGGGGAAAGAGGAGAGGAATTCCATATTGATCTTTCTTTAAATCCAAAGAAAGGGTTTTTTTTTTTTTTTTTTTTTTGGAAACCCCAATAAAGGGTTGAGACTTGAGAGCATTGATTTTAGTGGAAGAACAAATTAGTCTATTTTTTAAACGTCGTTAATTCGATTAGAGTTGAATGTACATAATTTGTAAATTACTAGGAATTAGAGTTTCCTTCATTCTTTTTTGTCACATCTAAAATCAAGATTATAATGTGATGGTCCAAAATTCATCTATCATAATAACATGTGATTCTAATTCTGGCCTATATTAAGGGCAACTAGTGCTTGTAAGGCATGAATCCCAAAAAAAATGGCTCCTCATGGTTCATTATCTGGATCTGCAATCTGTTTCCAGACCTTTAAGATTAAGAAGAAAAAAAAAAGAACTAAAAGATAATTTTTTTAACAGTTTAAGAAATGCACCGAAATCATGTAGTGAAATTTATCCGAACCACTCAAATTATATTGTGAATAATTCAGATGTGATTTGGATTATCACTCCATTTACTATTTAATCCAAATAAGAACAGAACCATTTATTATGAATAAAAAGAAAAAGATCCTCATTGGCACATCCTTTGTAAATCATAAATTGTTAACTGCAATAAAACTGAATATAAGATAACATCGAAGGCTCCTCCTTGCATGTGTGTATTATTAGTAAACCTATGAATAACCAAAAAATTACTGGATTTAGGCTCCACTGTTATTTAAGAGAGAGAAAGAGATTATTGCAAATAAATGATCTGAAAACTTTAAATATAAATTGAAAGAGTTTATTATCAATAGACACCCATCTACTAAAATATTGACATCTGACTATATATATATATATATATATATATATATATATATATATATATATATATATATAATGTGTGGAGTACTATAAATTCCACCAATAACATATTCCATTAACTCAAAAAAAAATAGATTCCATTATATCTAATCTTTGACCATCAAACTCTAACGAATCAGTTGTTGCTGGTTCTATCCAAAAAATGCCCACCTGCAATTTTAAAAGAGCAAATTAAAAAGAAAAAAAATATCAATGGAACAAGCCAATTAAATAAAAAAAGAAAACAAAATAATAATGATATATAACACAGAACTTGTAATGGTCACCTCATATATATAGTATTATGAGTCTAAGATTGTATAATGTTGAGACGCTTATTTCCATGATCCCAGCTTATCTGGACCTAATCTCCACTTTTCAATTTCTTTTCTCTAAACAATGTTTCTATGGATAAAACATACCTATAACCTCTTCTCTACAAATATTCTGTGAATTTTTTCCCACTATAACGTACTTTAATGGGAATTTGCATCATGTCTCTCTCACTTGAATTCAGATTATGGACATTTAAATGTTGATAGATGTGATCAACAACCAAACCCTCATCAAGTTCAAAACTTTGATTGAACTCATGTGATGGAGTGATTGAGATGACTTGGGTTGAGCTTCTATTTGGGAGATTATTATCTTCTCTTATCTCAATCAATCTCCGACCATTTCCCGATCCCGAAGGGAAGAAACTAGGGAAAAAGGCTGTTTTCTTCATTGCATGCACAGAGAAATAAAAAAGACAGAAAATTATTACGTGTTGAATACTTCGATTCATGGTTAGTCATACTTATAACGGTAACAAAGAGTGCTTAGAAAAGAAACCTCCTACGTAATCTTCATATTTTAAGAACTTTCTATATATCCCTAAATATTATGGTTTTTATCTCTTTTTTCTTCGATAGTTTTAGTTAGGATTTTGTATGCATAGCTAAATAAAAAAAATAAAAAACCATAGAAAAGAAACTTTAAATCTTCACTTAGGATTTTTTTTTTCTTTTTTGGGGTAAGTCAAAAAATTTTTGGGTAATTTTCACTTAAGAACTTTCTAGTTATATAATCTTCATTTAAAAACTTAATATATGTCCCTAAGATCGTAAAGTTTGCATGAATGCAAAAAAAGAAATTGCTTAACATTTATTGGTTAGTTAATATCTTGATCTTAATTAGAGAAACAATTATATGTTAATCTTTTTATTTTTTTGGATACAATATATCTCAAATAGGTATTAATTAGACTATTTTGGTGCCAAAATCTATTACCAAATCAATTAATTAAGAACAGATCTTTCTCTTTTCGAATTACAACCCAATTAAGAAACCTGATTGTGGAGTTGAGTGAGTTGAAAGGCTGCCACATCACCCATCCACTTGGCAAAATGTGTGAATCTGTACCAGTTGGATTTTAATACAACTTTAAAAGGAGTGACGCATCAATGCCGATTTTGATGTCATGGCATCTTCCACACTTTTTTTTATCCATTACAATTTGGACGTTTCTATATTTCTTCTCGTTTTCACCCTTACAATGTGAATTATTTCTGGTTTTGCTACAAGTTAAATTTTTCCTTTGACCTTGAATCCCTCCGTTTTGAAGACCAAACAACGTTTCCTTTCAGTTTCCTCAACCTCAAACGTAACACCTGCTAGTCTTTATGGAAGCAAGGATTAATTTAACCAGGATTAGTTTTTTCAATATATATATATATATATATATATATATATATATATATATATATATATATTATTTTTTCCTCAATGACATGTAAATAACAATGTTAAAAAATACGAAGCAATAAGGGGGCATGAGACTTTTGTCTTTGTTTTCCACGAGGGAAGAAAAGTTATTGTAAGTTGTGATACTTTTGTCATTTTATTTATTTATTTATTTATTTTTGGGTACACACTTTTGTCAATTTTTTCAATTCTATTGTATTATCATCACTCATACTATAAGAATTTATAAAATGAGACAAGAAAATTGAATGAGTCCTATATATTCAAACCACATCTCTTGAGTGTTCCTAAGTGCTCTACCGGTTTGAGCTAAAGACTCATACGAAGGACAAGTATTTTAAAACATTGCAGGTGTAGTCGTGTAAATACTAACCTAGAGACAGAAGAAGCAAATACCTAAGGTCCAGCTATAATCATTAACAGATAAGAGTAGAAGTATACTTGAAGATGACATCAACACGTACTAGTGAGGGAAGGAAAGATGAGAGATGGCATCGACACGTACTCATCCACAATGGACTAGATTAGTTTATCCCTAACTTGGACATGTATAAAGTGACATGTCATCCATGAACACGAACACTCGATTTCTATGCACGACTCTATAAATAACACAGCCATGCACTTGGACGGTAGAACAGTTTCTCATATGACATAGATTCTTTACCACCAAAAGATTTTTTTTTTTTTGGGGTAAGAGATGGGGTCTAAGTGTTAATCTATGAAATGTAAAATGTGATGAAAATGACAAACACTGACATGCTTGTTTTTTCTCTGATTTTTTTCTCCTTAGGCTTTACATGACTTAGGCTTTACATGAGCTGTGAAGATTGAAGAATGGAGATTTGTATTCATGAATGATGTGATCATGGTTGAAGTAAAGGGCATCAGATTAAAATATTTGTATCAGTTTTGAAATGATTGATTCTCAATTTAATTATGTTTTAATATTATTATACACGGTATTGAATAAGTGTCAACTTCCCTTTGAATCTGTACATCAGATTGAATCAAATTAGATCGGTTTGATTTTAGATTTGACTGATACCATATTCCATATTTGGATTTATGACCCTAGATGTGACCGAAGTTGGAGATGATAGAAGATTGAGGGGAATTGTGGTGGGGATGTTACGATTCCTGTAGATATTTAATCAGACGAATAATTTTCTCTTAATGTCTTTCACTCCTGGTTTTGCAATCACCATTCAACCACATTCTCCTTCAAAAACATACACATCCCTCCATCCAATTTCCAAGGCCCCAATACGCACACGCCGTCACGTGATTTTTATGTATTAAGGCCTTCTACCATGGCTCAGGTGTTACCACGTGTCAGGATTCTATCCATATGACGCTAACATTACCGCATACAACCATCTAACAAAGGAACATTCGAGCTACTTATAAAAAAGAGGGGGACATTCGTGCTCGGATTAATCCCCGAGGCTCAGGTGGGGACTCCGGAGCGTGGGGGGTCAGGATCGTCTCTCACTCTGATGTAGTAATATTGATGTTGATCATTGAGAGTGCATCGGAACACATGCTTTGTATACAATCTTCTCAAGTTGCAGCCCTCTAATTCTTTTAGTAGAGTGGGTGTCTGACCCAAAACGTTCTATTGCTACTGGTAAGGTAGTTTTAGGAATCAGGTGTGGATCGGTTGATTCTGATTCTAGCCAATTTGACTTAGATGATTTCGAACAATATTTAGAGATTCAGCCGAGTTTAGGTGGTTCTAGGCAAGAATTCAAATCATTGAAAGCTGATTTCGATGCCGATTCTGCTCACTAGAACCATGTTGGTACTAACCAATAACCTTTTTAATTCCCCCACTCCCCTCCCCCATCCGACACCCCACCCCCCCCCCCCCAAAAAAAAAAAAAAAAAAAAAAAAAAAAATATATATATATATATATATATATATATATATATATATATATATATATATATATATTGAAAACAAAAAAACTAGTAACCTGTTGATTGGTAGCACTTCCTTTAATTAAGGTCAATCCATCTGTTGGGTTCTTAGTTCTTTATTTACTCACCTATTTACATTATATATAAAAAAAATCCAAATTTAGGAAGATAAAGCATAATTTTTTTTCCTTTTCCCAAATTATTGGCTTTGGATGGGGATTGGGGACCATTTGGATTGACAGCATGTAATTTTTGATATAGATAATGTCTGGATCCGCCATTTATTGATTTTCCAAGCACCTAGCCATATGACCTATTGTGTGTCATCGAAATCTGATCAAAATTAACCTGAAATTGTGCCCATGTTATTATTGACAACATGTGTCATGTCCCCATGGATGATGTGGGTTGTGGTCCACGAAATTTGAGTATCAAGTTATTATGTAGAAGCACGAAGGGTACTCACCAATATATGTAAGACCGAAAAGTTTTACCTTAAAGTTTCGTTTGTTTTGTATGTTATAAAAATTTTTAATCTTTGTCTTTAAGAGATAAAATATAATGATCTTTAAAGACGGGAGAAAATAAAATTTGTCTTACTTTTACCTCATGAAAATAAACATTGAAAAATTTTATGACATATAAAATGTGACATTTAAAAATTTTAATCAATTCAAATAAAATGTTTTACTAAAATAAAAAAATTCAAATCAAATTGAGCCTTAATGTAAGAATTGTGTAAGTAGAAAACAAATCACCCCTCATGATTGAACATGGTAAGTTTGGGTTGAATGGAAACTTGTATTGGGCTTAGGTGTCAGCCATCTTAGGGGGTTGCCGCCTCTTCTCCCAAACCTCTAGGAGGAGAGGATTTGGATACGTATTAACATGCACCTTCTATGTGATCCTGAATTTTTCAATATTTTATTTTGCCACTTAATCAACTTTGATTGAACTGAAAATCTACATGTGGGTAAGAATCTAAAAAATCAACTTATCCACAACATTTCAAGCCCAATTAGGACCTTTACCTTGTGTGGCCATTTCAAGTATTTTGGATGAAATTGAATAGTCAAATGATTTGTAAAGCTCCATAAACATATGGATAAAAAAATAGCTGAAAGTAGAAGATGACAATGTGGACACCATGTGCACCTAATTGAAGTACTAATAAACGAAAAAAAATAAATCCTCTCCTTATCCATCCAATCCTTCCATCCATCCTTTCAAAGATAAAAAAGGATCTGAATCCCTAATAAACCTACCAGATTGCTATAATAGTATTTTGGATTATCATGAATTCAATAACAAAGTCCTATTATGCCCAAACTTGATCCATCACTCTGTCTACTTGTGTTTCGTCTGCTTTCTACTTCTACTGAGCGTTTTTCGTCTGCTTTCCACTTCTACTGAGCGTGTTTCGTCTGCTCCCAACTTCTGATCATTCTCTTTCTCTGTTTTCTTCTCGCCTCCGAATGTCCACCTCTTCTTCTCCCCAACCTTCTCCTATGCAGGAGGTGGAATCCTCATCTCACTCTCCACCATTTGTTTCGCGGTCATCTATTTTTTTGATCTCTATGCTTGATCCGAGCACTATTCCTATTGATGATCTTCATGATCCTCTCATTGTGCCAGAAAATGAGGTCCCGGCATAGGAGTTCCCCTCAAATTTGACTTTGGTGGGGAAAATCATCT
>CM053273.1:43663477-43685812 GCA_028583415.1 Protea cynaroides
GGCTTTGTGGATGCCACAAGATCAAATCACATTTGCAAGCTTCACAAGTCTTTACGTGGGCTCAAACAGGCACCTCGAGCCTGGTTCAATCGTCTCAGTACATCTTAGTATAATTGGGTTTTGAGGGCTCCAAAACTTATACATCACTTTTCATTTACAAAAATGGCAACAACTCCATATACATTCTGATATATGTTGTTGACATAGTCCTTACGGGCTCCGATGCCTCTGTTTTGGATAAAGTTGTCCTCTCCTTGAGTAAGGAATTCGCAGTAAGAGACCTTGGCCACCTTAATTTCTTCTTGGGTATCGAAATCATTCCTACAAAGGCTGGCATCATTCTTTCACAGCAGAAATATATTTTAGATTTGCTAGCCAAAACTTTGATGGAGGGTGTCAAACCTATTCAGTCCCCTATGGCTTCTTCCACCAGGCTATCCCTAACCAATGGTGTTCCACTATCCGAAGCTACAAAATACCGTAGTACTATCGGTGCCCTACAGTATGCAACTCTAACTCGACCTGATATATCCTTTGCAGTTAACAAGGTATGCCAGTTCTTGAAAGCACCAACAAATGTTCATTGGCAAGCTGTCAAACACATTCTGCGTTACCTAAAGGACACTTATAGCAAAGGCTTATTGATCTCTCAAGGCTCATGTGACCAGGTCTCTGCCTATAGTGATTCTGACTAGGCTGGCTATGTCGATGATCGTCATTCCACAGGAGGTTATGCTATTTTTCTCGAACCAAATCTCATATCATGGAGTGCACAAAAGCAACCGACACTAGTCCGCTCATCAACTGAAGCTGAGTATCGAGCCCTAGCAAACACGACCACAGAACTACAATGGCTTCAATCTCTTTTGCGTGAACTAGGTGTCAAGCTTGCTAAACCACCAGTTCTATGGTGCGATAACTTGGTAGCTACCTACATGACAACAAATCCTGTGTTCCATGCAAGAACGAAACACATTGAATTGGACTTCCACTATGTTCGTCAGCTTGTTGCACAAAAGTTCATTGAAGTTCGCTTCATCTCAACACATGATCAAATAGTCGATATTCTCACAAAGCCATTGTCTCATGTTCGGTTTGCTCATTTATGTGACAAGTTGAAGATTTGTCATAGACCCTCTCCAATTTGAGGGGGGATGTTAAGGATATTCCTCTCCATTGAATTCAAGATTTAAAATTCAAATATTGAATAATCAGTTATGTTTCAAAATTCAAATATTTGGTGAGTTATAAATCAATTATTCAAATTATAGGGACATGTTATAAAGGAGAGTTAGGATTGTAAATCGGTTACATAAGTTATAAGAATTCTGTAAATAAGTTACATAAGTTATAGGAATTCAAATTTAAAATTTGAATTCTAATATGACACAGCCATGCACTTGGATGGTAGAACAGTTTCTCATATGACATAGATTCTTTACCACCAAAAGATTTTTTTTTTTTTGGGATAAGAGATGGGGTCTAAGTGTTAAACTATGAAATGTAAAATGTGATGAAAATGACAAACACTGACATGCTTGTTTTTTCTCTTACTTTTTTCTCTCCTTAGGCTTTACATGAGCTGTGAAGATAGAAGAATGGACATTTGTATTCATGAATGATGTGATCATGGTTGAAGTAAAGGGCATCAGATTAAAATATTTGTATCAGTTTTGAAATGATTGATTCTCAATTTAATTATGTTTTAATATTATTATACATGGTATTGTATAAGTGTCAACTTCCCTTTGAATCTGTACATCAGATTGAATCAAATTAGATCGGTTTGATTTTAGATTTTAACGATACCATATTCCATATTTGGATTTATGACCCTAGATGTGACCGAAGTTGGAGATGATAGAAGATTGAGGAGTATTGTGGTGGGGATGTTACGATTCCTGTAGATATTAAACAGACGAATAATTTTCTCTTAATGTCTTTCACTCCTAGTTTCGCAATCACCATTCAACCACATTCTCCTTCAAAAACATACACATCCCTCCATCCAATTTCCAAGGCCCCAATACGCACACGCCGTCATGTGATTTTTATGTATTAAGGCCTTCTACCATGGCTCAGGTGTTACCACGTGTCAGGATTCTATCCATATGATGTCACACCCCAATTCTGATCCAACCAGAACGGTGTGAGTGAACCGTCATTGAACCAACGGTTCACACCAGGATCTCGAATAGGCCGTGTCCACCCCTACAAACCAATTACACATAACCACAATCAGAATATAAATATACAGCGGAAGACTTTAAATAGAATGAACTGAGTGTCTAATGATAATTTAAATAAATATCCCATTATTCAAAATCAAACACATAAAAGTAATATCATTACATCCCTTTAATCCAATCAAAATAACTGAAATAAATGAATAAAACAAATCAAAGTGTACACGTTAGAAGGGCACTCGCATGAAGCGTCATGCTCGTGCCCTCTCCCGCTTGCACATCTAGAGTAGCCACACCTCCATACGCCGGAGCATTCACATAGTCATCCACAAGTGTAACCTCGCATCAACATCTAAAAACAATGTACGTACAAAGGGTGAGCACACAACACATTTCAAGAAGGCAATCGAAGCGGTTTCACAAGATTATGCATGAGTAACAATCATTTTATGTCGTGGTCCGGTTTTAAGTTTGCAATGTGCTATAGAAAGGTTTGGTGGCCCCCGCACCTCTATACACGAGTGTGTGGCGTCGCACAAGAATCACACTACCACCAACCCACATGCACCCATCATGGAATAGAGATAGAGCTAAGGTATACCCACACCTCCCCCCGATACTCTACCCATACCAGTACCTAAGCCCCTACCGGCCGGGGCTCGCAAACCGGGCTCGCAACTAACCAATCCTATATGTCAACAATGTATGCTCTATCCCAAAGACAGCCGCCTCACGGCATAGAGATAGAGCTAGAGCGTGCAGGCCGGGTCGGAGACCACCAAAACCTCACCTCCCCCCCGATACCCTATCCGCAACTAACCCACTAGGATAGAAACAATACGCGGTAGACCCTATCCCAACATAACTCCCTACGGCATAGAGATAGAGCTAAAGCATCGTGGACAAGGCAGCGTCGACTCGGAATCCTCAGTACCACCCAACGATGGCCGGGACAACATCAATATCGGAGACCAACGTACCACGATCTTCCCCTGATACCCCACCCGTACCAAGCATGCTAAGATAAAATACTACAAAAGGTGCCAGTGTGAAGAGCGATCCCAGGCCCATGCCCCACTCCACACACCAACGAAAACAATCACATGCCTAACAATCACATCCTATGAATGCATGAACAATAATAATAGCTGAAAGTAAAGGATGACATGTGAATATGCACAAACATCACATCATAGATATTCAATGATTAACAACGATTTACTGTCCATTAATTATTAGGTTTAGGTCAGATTCCCTTACCTGACGCTCGTTCGATTACTTGCTCCACGTCGCAAGACCCAAACGGTAAGTCACAGCGTCCTACATAATATTAGGGTTTCATTAGAATATATTGTTTAGGGTTTCATGTTGGTTGGAAACCAACAGAGATCACAAACTACCCTCACAGAGCTGACCGGTGGCATGTACCGGTTGCAGCTCTGTGGGAAAGACTGGCGACCGGTATGGTCAGCCGGTCCCCCATAGATAACCTCCCGAGAGGTAGCGGTCGCAACATACCGGTCGCACTATGTGCAACCGGTATAGTCGACCGGTATGTCTCCTGAAGACCATACATGGGTTCTTCGACTGCCGTCGATCATCCTCCACGGATTTTCAGGGTTTCTCCTATCCATTCTAAGTCTAGGCTTTGAGTTAGAATTATCCCCAACTCATTCAAGTCTCGTTTCGATAAATATCATCTCGAAACTCAAATCTAGGGTTTGACGGCAACTTAGGGTTTATTGGCCAATTTAGGGTTTTAGATCAATACCTACTTTGCATGGTATTGATCCACCCACACAACTAACATAGGGTAAGAAGAGGGATTCAAACACTTACCGTTGACAGGCGTAGCGTGAGCTTCGTCAAACGGTAATGGCGGCACCTCCTTCTTCTTCCTAGCTCCTTCTCCTTTCCAAGCTCTTTCTCTCCTTTAGGGTTTGTGAGAGATAATGGAAAGGATTTGAGGGGTTTAAGGGTGTATTTATAGGCTAGAAATAGGGTTTAGTAACCCTACTAGGATTAGGAAACTTCTAGGATTCGAAATCAGGAAAGCGGGACCCGCAGAGACCAATTTCCAAATTCCCGCACATACCGTGTGCAGGCCATACCGGTCGACCGGTACCATCATCCGGTACCATCGACCGGTATACCTAAAATCAGGTATAATTGGTCGACTTCGGTCCGATTTCGCACTGCTTGTTATCCGCTTGCCCCGTCTGGCTCGGTAATGATCGGAAGACCTGTCACGACACAAAACCAAGGTTAGACCGGATTTTCAGAGTGCGGGTCTTACAACTCCACCACCCTTAAAAGAAATTTCGTCCCGAAATTTGCATGTAGGTACTACAACTCCCCCACCCTTAAAAGAAATTTCGGCCTCGAAATTTGAACGTACCTTGATCGTCAAAAAGGTTAGGGTACTCCTTCCTCATCGCGCTCTCTTCTTCCCAAGTAATTTCCTCCACATTTTGGCTTCTCCAATGCACCTTCACATAGTGGATATCCTTGGTTCGTAGTTGCTGAACTTTTCGGCTTGAGAGCATTACGTGCACCACTTCGAAAGTTAAGTCTTCGGCCAAGTCCGGAGGATCAGTGCTCAAGATATGCGATGGATCTCGACATACTTCTTCAAGAATGATACATGGAACACATTATGAACGCTAGACATAGATGGTGGTAGAGCCAATTGATATGCTACATTACCACGTCGATTTAATATCTCATATGGTCCCAAATACCGGGGCATAGCTTCCCCTTCTTACCAAACCGTTTCAAACCTCGCACCGGTGACACCTTCAAGAACACTTTGTCACCCACCGCAAACCCCGGATCTCGACGTCGATTATCCGCATAGTGCTTCGTCGAACTTGAGCCATCTTTACTCTCTCTTTGATCCGATCAATCACTCGGCAAGTCTCTTCAACAAACTCCGGTCCTACAATTCTTCTTTCCCCCACTTCATTCCATAACGGAGGTGTACGACATTTTCTCCCATAGAGAGCTTCATATGGGGCCATCCGAATTGTAGCCCGATAACTATTGTTGTAAGCAAACTCGATAAGTGATAGTTTCTCATCCCAAGCTCCTTTGAAATCTAATGCACAAGCTCGAAGCATATCTTCCAAAATTTGAATGGTTCGTTCGACCGTCCGTCCGTCTCGAGGATGGAAAGCCGTAATGAACTTCAACTTTGTTCCCATAGCTTTCGTAATCCTTCCTAGAATTTTGATGTAAAAGGGGGATCTCTCGTCGATACTATACTCTCCGGAACGCCATGAAGTCCGACTATATTATCAACATATAACTTGGCCAGCTTCTCCATGGTATATTGAGGTCCGACCGCAATAAATCGAGCTGTCTTGGTGAGTCGATCTACTATAACCCAAACCGCATCCACCGACCTTGGTGTCAAAGGTAAGCCGCTGACGAAATCCATAGTGATACAATCCCACTTCCATGCAGGTTGTTCCGCAACGGTGTAGTAAACCCGCGGGTCTTTGCCTTTCCGCTTTAACTTGTTGACAATTCGGACATTGGAACACAAAACGAGCTATATATCGCTTTCATACCCCTCCACCAATATAGTCTTCTTAGATCATGGTACATCTTGGTACTTCCCGGATGTACCGAATATGGAGTGTAATGAGCTTCGGGCCATAACTCGGCCTCCGATATCGCAGCTTCGCTCTCGTGTATACATAACCGTCCACGATACTTGAGTACTTTGTCTCGATTCCAAGGTAAAGTCGGATTACACGTACCCTTCTCTAAGTCTTCCCGCACTGCCTTGAGATATGGATCCCGTAGGATTGCTACCTTGACTTCATCAATTAAACTCGGCGTGATCTTCAGTGCGGCGAACATCATAGTAAACCTATGAATCAAGCCTTGCTCAACTGGATCTTCGACAGTTTCGATAATATGTTCTTCATCAATTTCCATCGAACTCAAGGCTGTAGCACACAATGCAGCGTTTGTACTCGGGTCCCGCCTCGGGTTTTGATGCCCACTTTCTCGCTTAAGGCGTCAGCCACCACATTTGCTTTACCCGGATGGTACCGGATGTCGCAATCATAATCTTTTAACAATTCCAGCCATCTTCTCCGTCTCATATTCGGATCCTTCCGAGTGAAGAGATACGTTAAGCTTTTGTGATCCGACTTGATCTGAAACTTCTCACCGTACAAATAGTGTCTCCAAGTCTTGATTGCGTGAATAACCGCTGCTAGCTCCAAGTCATGCATAGGATAGTTCTTCTCATGCTCTTTTAACTGTCTTGATGCGTAAGCGATCACCCGTTCTCCTTGCATCGAACACACCCAATACCCAACCCCGAAGCATCCGTATATAGAGTAAACGGTACGCTTGGTTCGGGGATGGTCAGGATGGGTGCAGAGACAAGTCATGACTTAAAAGTCTGGAAGCACTTCTCACACTCATCTGTCCATATAAATTTCTCTCCCTTCTGGGCCAATCCGGTGAGTGGAACCGCGATCCCGGGAGTAATCTTCCACGAACCTTCTATAATAACCAGCCAACCCAAGGAAACTACGAATCTCTGCAACAGATTTTGGTGCTTCCCATCCTACTATAGCAGCTATCTTGCTTGGATCAACCTTGATACCGTCTCCAGATACAACATGGCCCAAGAAAGCCACTTCCTTCAGCCAAAACTCGCACTTCTTGAATTTCGCATAAAGCCTCACATCCCTCAGCCGTTGTAGGGCTGCCCTCAAATGCGCTGTATGAGTCTCCATGTCCTTAGAGTAAATCAATATGTCATCGATGAATACGATGACCGAAGTGTCCAACATGTCATGGAACACTCGGTTCATCAGTTCCATAAACGACGCTGGAGCATTGGTCAACCCGAAAGACATAACCAGAAACTCATAATGCCCATACCTTGTCCCGAAAGCAGTCTTCGGAATATCTCCGGCCTTGATCTTCAATTGGTGATACCCCGATCGGAGATCGATCTTTGAGAAAACCTTTGCACCTTGTAGCTGATCGAACAGATCATCGATCCTAGGTAAAGGATATCGATTCTTGATCGTCAACTTGTTTAGCTCACGATAGTCAATACATAGCCGTACACTTCCATCTTTCTTCTTGACAAACAACACAGGTGCTCCCCAAGGCGAAATACTAGGTCGTATGAAGCCCTTATCTAGCAATTCTTGTAATTGGGTCTTCAACTCCTTTAACTCGGTTGGGGCCATCCTGTATGGCGCTTTAGACACCGGAGCCGAACCTGGTATAAGGTCTATCACAAATTCTAGATCTTCCCGGAAATACATCCGGAAACTCCCGAACCACCTCTATATCCTCCATCTTGAGTGACTCGCCGTGAGGTCGACTACGGATACGAGATAACCCACTCCCCCTTTCTCCAAGCATCTCTTAGTCTTTAGGGCGGAGAGGATCAACTT
This sequence comes from Protea cynaroides, assembly GCA_028583415.1. NCBI lineage: Eukaryota > Viridiplantae > Streptophyta > Magnoliopsida > Proteales > Proteaceae > Protea > Protea cynaroides. The sequence continues at coordinate 43,671,099 of CM053273.1, forward strand.
CCGCTTCCTAGATAGCTTAATCCCAACGAAACTATATTCTTTCCCCTCTTTGTCAATAAGCATAAGCTTCCTTTCACCACATAAAAGGACGGCCGAATGATGGCCTAGCCAATCCATTCCTAAAATGACATCAAAATCTGCCATCTCAAGTATTACTAGGCTTGCTTCTAAGTCTCGGCCCTCGATACTTATAGTACATGGTCCATAATACTTGGTCAAAGCCACTTCGACTCTAGTGGAGAGCGTAACTATCAAGCTTGGGTTCAATTGCTTGATTGGTAACTCCATTCGCTTCCCAAAAGAAACCTAAACAAAGGAGTGCGTGGCCCCGCAGTCAAATAATACTCGCGGGTAAACCAGCTACATTTACAATTCCCGGAATATATTGCCCCTTAGTTCTATATGCTCATGCAACCGAAAGAATAAACCAAATAGTAAGGGATAAAGTCGTACTCGGTTACCACATCGGTGATGCGGCCGCCTCTTCGCAGTGATCGGATAAACTCCGGCTTGCCGGGGAGCTTGCTTCTTAGGTAGCGTGCAGCTCCTTGCAACATGTCCCAGCTGGCCGACGCTATAACATTTAATATTTGGGTTGGGTCTGGCTAATTGTGGCAACGGGTGGTGCCAAGTTGTTTCTCGCAGTGCCGTAGCGCGCCCCCCCCGTATGGGCGGAATGGTCTAGTATTACCGCCACCCGAGCTCTCTCCAGCCAGATCTCTTCACTCCCCCGTTTCCGAGCGAAGAAGCTGTCCCCTCCGACCGGACTCCTATCACCCTCGCAACCCGCACTGCCTCGTTGTAGGTCTTCTTGTCCGGACTCCAAAAGGTGCTCTCTCGATGCTTCCACGTAGTCCCATGGTGAACCCACGTATCTTTGTCTCCTCTTCCCGCATACCGACCGGGTGCGAAGAAGAACAGCTCTTCGTACCTCCGCCGATATGCATCTACAGCCGACCGAGCCTGCCGCAGTTGAGAAACTCTCTCTCCATTTGATCTCTCAAGCTCTTTGGGAAATATTTGTCGAAGAAAGCCGCTTTAAATACTTCCCAACCAACTAGCGCGTATTGGTTCTCCAAATATGCCCGTGTGGAATTCCACCAAGCATTCGCGCCCTCTCTCAAGATGTGAGTGGCAAACAGAACCTTCTCCTCCCTCGCACGTCATCAATCGAAGTTCTTTTCCATTTCAGAAACCCACCGGGCTGGCCACAATGGTTTCCCGTCCCGCCGGTGAACGATGACGGTTTCAACTTCAAGAACCCGTCCACGCACTTGCTAAGATCGTGCTGTCCCTGGTATCCGCTCCGTACCATGGTGGTGGATACGGATACGCCCCTGGATACGCCAGAAGGCGACGGAAACCGATGCGGTGGTGGTACATTCCGTGCTTGGGCCCTTGGCCCTGGGCTACTCGCACCCGCTGGGTAGTGTTAACTCCTCCCGACTCGGCGTATTACCGCCGGAACGTAACCCGCCGACCGAGCATCTTTAGTACCTCGCTCGTAAATTCCTTCCGTTGAGCTTGCATCCGATAGACCAAGTTTGTAACTATGGTCTCGAATTCCCGTGAGGTGGTCCCTGTAATTCCGCCGGTACTTCCGGACCTGTTCCTCCTCCACTTCGTGGCTGGTTTCTCTAACCCGGTCCCGCTCGGCCTTGCTCTTCTTCTAGGCGCTTTCCTCGCCCGATGATGCTTTCGACCCCTTCGACCGCTTTCCACCCGCCATCTCGTACTATTTATTTGGATCTGAGAAGAAGACATAACACGTGAGAATCATCAATAATAGTAGTGTCAGTCTTGAATAATGCAGGAAAATAGTCGAGAAGTAACATTTCGATTTACACAATTTTGGAAATTTTTAATTAAATTTTCTGGCTCTTTTGGGGCGTACCGGTCGCAACATACCGGTCGCACACACTGCGGGAAATAGCCCGCGGCGGTATAGTCGACCGGTCAAAATTAAAATTCCGGCCGAGACATACCGGTCGCATGTCTATGAGATACCGGTCGACACTCGGATACAAGTGTTGCGACCGGTATAGTCGACCGGTCGAAAAAAATTTTCTGACCGAGACATAGCGGTCGCATACCTGGGTGATACCGGTCAATAGGTATAGGCAAAACCGTCGACCGGGTATGCCCGGAATTGAACTTAAAATCGCGAAAAGTGAGATTTTTCTCACTTTCTTTCTTCTTTCTCTCCGTGGCGATTCTCCTCTCCGGGTTCCGAGTTGCTCGGTTCGACCGGTGCTATTTGAAGCCGATTCCTTCCATTCAAGACCTAGCATATCGTCTCCGTGTAGGTCTCTCTCTCTCTCTCATAATTTTAGGAAATTTCCATATTGTCTTTATGTAAAAATTTAGGTTTTTCTTTGTTCGAGATGTTTTAACCGTAGGAATTCTTTTCCTTCGGCTTAGAAAGGGTTTAGGGACCCCCAAGAGCAAAAGCCCTCAACCAATTTGGGGTTCCACCGAACGGTTTTCATAAAAATCAAATTTTTACATGTTTTGACCTAGGTTTTCCAAAAAATTTCAAAATTTCTTGATTTTTTCTTAATTCTTGAAATTTCTTGAAATTTCTTGTTATAATTGCTTGTGATTGGCTTATGGAAGAGCGTGGGGGTTACGTAAGTCCTCCTCCCCATGGTTTTGGGTGAGTTCGAGGCTTTTTCCCAATTTATTGTCGTTATGTCGCCGAAATTTCGAAAATTTCTAACTTCTATCTCATTTTCCTTTGTTTTGTAGATTCTAAATGGCTCCAAGACGCAACCTCGGGAAACGCTCACATGGTTCTAGTTCTCGGGTTCCCTCTCCACCGGTCCCTCGCCTAGATGAGCTATGGTTTCGCTCCTTGGAAGCTCGTGCCTCGGTTTCCCGGGTTTGATGATAAGAGTATTGGATCCGGCGCCGGGTCAACGTGGAACAATTGCACCGGTTCAATGTAGAGACGGCTTTTGGCGCTCTAGGTTGGCTGCCGGTTATTTCCTACACACGTAGACTACACGCCCTAACCCGGTCAAGCATTTTTATGCAAATTTGGAACTCGAAGGGGATGTCAAGACCCGAACCAGTGTAGGGATCTACGCATCACCGCCCACGTCCGGGGGTACATATCTCCTTCAACACCCACCGGTTGGCTGATCCGCTTGGGGTTCCCAATGATGGAGATTTGGTGTACTGCGCCCCAAGGCGAAAGGTTACTTGACCGAAGATTTGCGCCGGGAGATAGCGCATCGATACTCAACCCCGGGCTCCTATGAAGGCAGCTAGCTTGAGACCTATACCCCGGGTCTACAGCCGCATCATCCAAAGACGATATAGTGCCACAGAGCGGTCACTACAATGAGTTGTCCCAGCTCACCCAAGACGTCACCTATTAGCGTCCCGCACCGGAGAGCGGATCTCACTTCCATACCTCATCATCCGGACTATGCATCGAGCGGCCGCGTGGCCGATCGGGCCAGCAACCTTCCCTATGGCCATCTCGTCCCTTTCCTTCTTCGCCGTCCGGGCGTGAGTTTCGGGAGGGAGAGGCAGCCGCCGAGGACTCCATGACCTCCGACATCGACCGGGATGCGATAAATAGGATGCGATGGTTGATCTGCCCGTTAGTGATGACGAGTTGGAGGCTCACCCTCGTCCACTTGGGAGAGTAGCAAAGCAGCAGCAGCAGCCGAACAGCCGCGGCCAATGCGGCCTATGCGGCGAGATGGGGGGATGATGATGATGATGATGTAGTTGGGGAAGCACCAATGCCCGCCCCACGCCTCCACCACTACCACCACCATCCCGTTCCCACACCTGGGCCATCTCAGCCCCTCCCGACCTCGGTGTTGAGTATGTTGTAGCACTATCACATTTGATACACTTTTCTTTTTAATGAAGTTTCATGGTTTTTCCTAACTAGTATATGTGCACAATTAAGTTTCATATTTAGAATGGTATGTCATTCTCTTTCTTAATCCGTCTCAGGTATCAAACAATGCTTATGGTGTGTTTGTATTAAGATTTTTAAACTTCCTAACTCAGCTCATCGACCCCATTATGTGTAGCATGGTTTGTTGGAACAGAGCCCGAGGGGCTCGATACCAAGTTGTCACACCCCACCCCGATCCAACCGTAACGGTGTGAGTGAATCGTCATTGAACCAACGGTTCACACCAGATCTCGATAGGCCGTGTCCACCCATACAAACCAATTACACATAACCACAATCGAATATAAATATACAAACGGAAGACTTTAAATAGAATGAACTGAGTGTCTAATGATAATTTAAATAAATATCCCATTATTCAAAATCAAACACATAAAAGTAATATCATTACATCCCTTTAATCCAATCAAAATAACTGAAATAAATGAATAAAACAAATCACAGGTACACGCAGAAAGGGCACTCGCATGAAGCGTCATGCTCGTCCTCTCCTACTTGCACATCTAAAGTAGCCACACCTCCATACGCCGGAGCGCTCACATAGTCATCCACAGTGTAGCCTCGCATCAACATCTAAAAAAACAATGTACGTACAAAGGGTGAGCACACAACACGCCTCGCAAGGCAATCGGCAGTTTCACAAGATTATGCATGAGTAACAATCATTTTATGCTGTGGTCTGGTTTTAAGTTTGCAATGTGCTATAGAAAGGTTTGGGGGCCCCCGCACTTCTATACACGAGTGTGTGGCGTCGCACAGTAATCACACTACCACCAACCCACATGCACCCATCATGGAATAGAGATAGAGCTAAGGTATACCCGCACCTCCCCCGATACTCTACCCATACCAAGACCTAAGCCCCTATCGGCCGTGGCTCGCAAACCGGGCTCGCAACTAACCAATCCTATATGTCAACAATGTATGCTCTATCCCAAAGACAGCCGTCTACGGCATAGAGATAGAGCTAGAGCGTGCAGGTCGGGCCGGAGACCACCAAAACCTCACCTCCCCCGATACCCTATCCGCAACTAACCCACTAGGATAGAAACAATACGCAGGTAGACCCTTCCCAACATAACTCCCTACGGCATAGAGATAGAGCTAAAGCATCGTGGACAAGGCAGCGTCAACTCAGAATCCTTAGTACCACCCAACGATGGCCGGGACAACATCAATATCGGAGACCAACGTACCACGATCTTCCCCTGATACCCCACCCGTACCAAGCATGCTAAGATAAAATACTACAAAAGGTGCCAGTGTGAAGAGCGATCCCAGGCCCATGCCCCACTCCACACACCAACGAAAACAATCACATGCCTAATAATCACATCCTATGAATGCATGAACAATAATAATAGCTGAAGTAAGGGATGACATGTGAATATGCACAAACATCACATCATAGATATTCAATGATTAACAACGATTTACTGTCCATTAATTATTAGGTTTAGATCAGATTCCCTTACCTGACGCTCGTTCGATTACTTGCTCCACGTCGCAAGACCCAAACGGTAAGTCACAGCGTCCTACATAATATTAGGGTTTCATTAGAATATATTGTTTAGGGTTTCATGTTGGTCGAAAACCAACAGAGATCACAAACTACCCTCACAGAGCTGACCGGTGGCATGTACCGGTCGCAGCTCTGTGGGAAAGACTGGCGACCGGTATGGTCAGCCGGTCCCCCATAGATAACCTCCCGAGAGGTAGCGGTCGCAACATACCGGTCGCACTATGTGCAACCGGTATAGTCGAGCGGTATGTCTCCTGAAGACCATACATGGGTTCTTCGACTGCCGTCGATCATCCTCCACGGATTTTCAGGGTTTCTCCTATCCATTCTAAGTCTAGGCTTTGAGTTAGAATTATCCCCAACTCATTCAAGTCTCGTTTCGATAAATATCATCTCGAAACTCAAATCTAGGGTTTGACGGCAACTTAGGGTTTATTGACCAATTTAGGGTTTTAGATAAATACCTACTTTGCATGGTATTGATCCACCCACACAACTAATATAGGGTAAGAAGAGGGATTCAAACACTTACCGTTGACAGGCGTAGCGTGAGCTTCGTCAAACGGTAATGGCGGCCCCTCCTTCTTCTTCCTAGCTCCTTCTCCTTTCCAAGCTCTTTCTCTCCTCTAGGGTTTGTGAGAGACAATGGAAAGGATTTGAGGGGTTTAAGGGTGTATTTATAGGCTAGAAATAGGGTTTAGTAACCCTACTAGGATTAGGAAACTTCTAGGATTCGAAATCAGGAAAGCGGGACCCGCAGAGACCAATTTCCAAATTCCCGCACATAGCTGTGCAGGCCATACCGGTCGACCGGTACCATCATCCGGTACCATCGACCGGTATACCTAAAATCAGGTATAATTGGTCGACTTCGGTCCGATTTCGCACTGCTTGTTATCTGCTTGCCCCGTCTGGCTCGGTGATGATCGGAAGACCTGTCACGACACAAAACCAAGGTTAGACCGGGTTTTCAGAGTGCGGGTCTTACATATGACACTAACATTACATCATACAACCATCTAACAAAGGAACATTCGAGCTACTTATAAAAAAGAGGGGGACATTCGTGCTCGGATTAATCCCCGAGGCTCAGGTGGGGACTCCAGAGCGTGGGGGGTTAGGATAGTCTCTCACTCTGATGTAGTAATATTGATGTTGATCATTGAGAGTGCATCGGAACACATGCTTTGTATACAATCTTCTCAAGTTGCAGCCCTCTAATTCTTTTAGTAGAGTGGGTGTCTGACCCAAAACGTTCTATTGCTACTGGTAAGGTAGTTTTAGGAATCAGGTGTGGATCGGTTGATTCTGATTCTAGCCAATTTGACTTAGATGATTTCGAACAATATTTAGAGATTTAGCCGAGTTTAGGTGGTTCTAGGCAAGAATTCAAATCATTGAAAGCTGATTTCGATGACGATTCTGCTCACTAGAACCATGTTGGTACTAACCAATAACCATTTTAATTCCCCACTCCCCTCCCCTCCCCCATCCCATATCCCCCCCCCCCAAAAAAAAAAAAAAAAAAAAAAAAAAAAAAAAAAAAAAAATATATATATATATATATATATATATATATATATATATATATATATATATATATATATATATATATATATATATATATATTGAAAATATATTATTTACTTGTACATGGACTGGATATTTGGATCATTTTTCTTATTTGAATGTGCTTGCATGTACCAAGTGGCGACTGGAGAAATGGGAGAACTTGTTTCCCCTAAACAGCCCATTATGTAATTAGAATTAGAGATGAGGCATTCTACAATCCAGTCAGAGTCATATTTTCGATTGATTCACCTAACTGATAAGCATATATAGTACATAAGGTTTCATAGGATACAATCACCCATGCATTTGGATTTTTTTCCCAATAGGTTCAAAATCGATAGACGATTAAAGAATCATTAGAAACCTAACCATCTAGAACTGTTTAAAAATCTTAATATAAATGATAACTTTCGATTCATTCTCTGTTTCTTCCTCTTAGATGGTACAATAGACTCATCTTAGTGTTCTCAAAGAGCAAACTCTTCATTTCCATAGAGAACCAAAGATCATTCACATTCCACATGATTTTAGCATCGGCTTCTTGCCTTCGCCACAAGGTCTTCAACTGATTATGAATTTCTAATTCTAACTCTTGAACTCTCCCTAGTGCTCTTTTTTTGTTTCCTTCTAATTTATTTCTATTTTGTTTTTTCTAAAGAATTTTTTTTTAATAAAAGAGTCTTCTCTCGTGCGCAGTCTCTAATTTGAGTGCCTACAACCGTTAAGTAATCTAAACCAGATCATCCCGTTATGAAATAGGATGAATATCTACTTTAGGACTATTTAACAAAAGGGACGGATATGAGAATAGCCTTCTTGGAATCGAATCTGATACAGAACCGTCGCATCTCCCACTTTCGGAAAAAAGAAGTCTCTCTCACACATCCCCTTCCTCCATCCTCTTTGAAATCTGGATTCTTCTCTCACATTAAGTGACCGATTACCAATCCATCTTGTACTTCATTGAGTTGATTCATCATTCATTGATGAATGAATAAAAGCCTGTCAATGGGGATAAAAATCCTTTCCACTTGCCCAGTCATCCAATCTTCTGTTGGATGAACTGGGATGCATTGGCATACATGCCAAACATCTCAATCCATCCAATCGACGATCGGGCGACAAGAGACGATTCAAGTCCTGTCAACCCTCGCCCATCTATTTGAGTTTGAATCACTAGCATGTACATGTACTCTCCATGGGATCCCATCAGCGATGATGTGGTGTGGGACCCACTGGATATAGATGGTGATGGAATCTCATAGAGGATACAAGTACATAAAGGTGAACTATTCTCATTTATTTTCTCTTCAGGCTTTATCCTTTTTTGCTGTACACACTTTCGACATAAATAGGGAAGTCACAACAGAATTGAAGTTTTTTTACATATGATAAAACAGACTCAATAATTAATAAATTAAATTTTCTATTTTATTCTAGCCAATACTGAATATTCTGAAGGGAAAATTACACTTATCTCCCCTCACATTGGCTCAAATTACAATTGCCTCCCAAATGTTCCCAACAATTACAACAGTCCCATTTTTTCTAGCGATGTTAAACTTAACCTCCAATAGACAATCATACCCCTCAATCTAGTCATGTAAATGTCGACATTACAATCATGGTCATGAATGGTTGCTGGCATGAATAGAAGCCCTGTAAGACATCCAACAAAAACAGCAATGGAGAACTTCCCAAATCCATTAACTAAATCAAGTTCAAAATCGAACAACGAAGAGGTAATCTCCTTAACTAATGGGCCGGTTTGGTTTTGAGTTGTCATCGGGATGGTTTGAGCCTTTTTAGGTTGAAAAACCATTAGGAAACCCATTAAGGCCATTTAGAAGGCTGAAGTAGCGAAGCTAGGGTTTAATATTCGATGTGTTTGAGCCATTATCGTGCTCGGTTCATCGGTCTACCTTTTTCAAGATGATTTTGGACTAGCCCAGACTAGACCAGGACTGGTAGTATATGCCATACAATTTCAAGTTAATTAGGATCGGTTCAATCTGGACTACTGATTCAGTCCCAAAATTGACACCCATAATTATAAAGGTAAAAGAATTCAGTCCGACTAGATGGATAAAAGAGTTTCCACGCAACTTGACTATGATCCGTTGGATGGATTAAATGAATCTCAGCCTTATATTGCAATTTCTCTTCATCATCGATGTCATCAACTGCCATTGCACCCTAACCCCTTTCTCTCACTTCCCCTTCCAATGGCAGTTGATGACTTTTGCCATTCTAATCTGCGCGAGGGCTGGGCCGTTTTCTGATGAGGTGCTAGCATAGGTTTGGATTTGGTATGTATATTGTGGATGGGTTTGTTGTTTTTATTGATGTTGCTGGCCATCCTCCCTCGCATGCTGCATGGTAGCTACAAGCCTGTAACCTCTGGCTCGTGGTGGTTTATATTGTTACGTCTTTAATGGACAAACGCTAATGCTGATAGTGACACTAACACACTGCACTTTTTTTTTTTTGGGTAGATACTGTGCTGCACTTTGGTGAATTCAAATCTTTTCTTCTCAGGGGTTCGGGAGGAGACTTGATTGCACCAGCCTATACCCGATATGTGGGCATCGGCTAGATCTGAGCCCTCCATCCGAGTTGGTGCATAAACTGATACCCCATGTTGGCTCACCTTACTGGCTTGAATGGGGGGCTCGGATCCAGTTGATGGCCACGTGTCGGCATCTTCTAGCGGCAGCCGAATCTCCTCCCGATCCCTTGGGAGGAGACGATTTAGATCCCACATGGTTGTTCGCAAACCGAATGACACTAAAAACAACTAAACGGACGGTATCCTTTCCATCTTAAATTCCATCCTCAGTGGGGGACCATGGTCGGCATGACCACAAACTAAATCATTACCGGCTTTACCAAAAAAAAAAAAAAAAAAAAAAAAAGCGTCACCGGAACCCTCAAATCGGATGAATCCATTGAGTAATCATCCTCACGTCCCTTGATGATTTTCAATTACCTTATAAAATTCTTGAGGAAAAAAGGGACCAGGTTTTTGGAGATGTAAACCGATCCGGTACGAATAGATATGGATCCACATGTGAACCGATATAATATTTTCGATTACCCATTTACATATCTGAATTGTGTATGCCGAACCTTCTTCTCTGTATGGATATAATTTGTTTTCGGTTCATGTCTCTTAGTTTTCTTTTTTTTTCTTCATTCTTAAAGCTTGTCAAATCTTCAAGAACCTTTTACATCATTATTTACTTAACTTTTTATTATTAATTATTCAGATTAGATAAATTATGTTTTGGATTTTATTTTTTATTTGGGTTGGAATAGCTATCCGAATTAACCAAAAATATGAAAAGCGATTCACATCCATATCCATTTAGAGATATGTGTATCCAGATCTAAATTCAAATAATCTGAAAATATAAACTATCTGATCCGAATAAATATCCAATTAATAATACAAAAAATAAATAACTAATGATCTTGAGGCATGAGAGTTACATAAGTCAGAAGTGTAAATGAGTAGTTGAAACTTGAATCCAATTCGCATCTATATTTGTTTCAAGGTATTCCAATGCAAATAAAGAATATCCAGATCTATATTCAAATCGTTTAAATCTATGATTGATTCCGATTCTTCAAGGGTAAAATGCCTGAACGAAACTCGATAGCAGGAGCCGCCCCACCACCTCCAAGACTCAAAGCCGTAGCCCATCAAGTATGGAAAAAGGTTCCTCTGTAGTGAGGCCACCTGTGTAGTGAAGATCTTATCCATTCAAAGTGAATTGGTATGTATCCAAGGCAGTCAAAGTGCATCAAGATGTATGCCAATCCACTTTGAGTGGATGAGATCCTCACTACAGCTCACTACAGGGGATCCTCACTACAGAGGATCCCAGTCCATCAAGTATGTGTAGAAATCGTCTCTTGCTAGGGGTTTGGCAAGAGACTCAGTTGTATTCAGCCGATGCCCGACACATGGGTATATGCTGGATCCGAACTGCCCATCCCAGCTGATCACTGAGCCGACACCTCTCTGCATTTCATCTTATCAGCTGGGACGAACGGCTCGGATCTAGCTGATACCTACATATTGAGCGTCGGTTGGATGCAGTTGAGTCTTCTGCCGAACCCCTGACAAGAGACAATTTGGATCCCACTAGTATAGCCAGTATAACAACGTTGATGAAAGTCTATGATCCTCGTCAGTACCCTTAATGCACTAATTCCACCCAAAAAACCGATGCTTACCACTTAGATTCCTTGCGCAGCTTGAGAATAAAACCACTTGACCTTTCTGGTTGTAGCTTTGGAGGAAACTTATAACACATGAGATATGTGATATGTCACCATCTATATGCATTGAATGAGCAAGCAACAGCGGCCACCCTTGCTATTAAGTTATGACGTGGTGAAGCAATTCTTTATATACATTCAATTTGACGGGTGGATACTGAATGGGATATGATCTTCTTTTATCGTCCGTCCATCTGATAAGTTGAGATATTCAACATATTAATGTATTCGATGGACAATTGATAGACTGAACAACAGGAGATGATATTTTTCCTATTCAATGTTGAGGAAAGATTGAAGTATGTTATTGATACCTATGAAAATATGAAATAGATGAATGGTAGATTGTAAGAGTCTTCATCAATTGAATAAATATTTGAGACAAAAGCCAACTGAACAAAAACAAGGAACAAACAAACTTGTGTTCTCTGATCGGAATACGAGACCATCAACAACAGATTTCAGTCAGTTCTCCAAATCACACGTGTGCAGTGGCAAGTGAGGCAACTAGATGCTAGTCTAATAGTCTCGAGATCACACATGGGCTGTCCTCTCGAACCCCTGCGAGGAGAGGATTTGAATCCGATTGATTGGGCTCTTGCAAGAAAATATTGTAACTTTTTGGCTTTTCTTTTACCGGATCCACGTATGAGGCAAGAAATCCTTTCCCACAACGCTTTCCAAGACTGAAGATTTCCCTCAACTCTGTAAAACATTTGCAAACAATGCAAAACAAAATAAATAATGTCGAGGGGGGTGATCAGGTAAGCGTTACTGATAAAGGCAAAATTATATCATCAGTAATAACCCTTCCTGCGGTAATCTATTTTTAAATAATCCTTGTAAGATCATTATCAGATATTGGAAAGTGGTTGCTTAATTTCAACTTATAAGTCAATGGTCCAAATTAGGAGCACTAAAATGGCTTAAGAAGGTTAAAATGTCTTCTATAGATAACACTAAAAATAATAGAAGAGAACATGTCTATACCTACTTCTGCAGGTTGAACAGCCGAAAGCCCTTACAGCCTTTTCAAATTACAACAACATTCAATCATTTCTCTATACTATGATAAAATATCACCTCTCAGCTCTCACACCCTTTCCCATTAGACAAGTTAACCAAACAAGGCTTTCAAATAAAATATGTATTGTTCGTCCAGGTTAAAATGTGGAGAAGGTTACTAGAAATCTCGATCAGATACTCATGCATCAGAGAAGAATTAATATCCAATTTTATAGATTCTACCAAAAAAATTAATATCTAAATTTATAGATTCTATCAATACAGTTAGCAAGAATTAAATGTATTCAGGACGAATCCAGCTACTAAAATAGTGTGTAACTGATAATTATTGACGATTTCCAAGGGCTAAAGCATTGGTTAGCTTCAATTGTAGCATTTACATAACAACCTTATTTTTAAATACTAATAATTGCTGCCAAAGTTTTCAAATGTTATAATTACAATTTTGAAATGTACTCCTCCAAATAAAGAAATCATCTCAATGTAAACACCCAATAGAAAAGCCAAAGACATTGAAAACTTGGTAGACTATTCCATCTCTTAGATAAAAATAGGTTTTTGGAGTTAGTGCAAAGGCCAGTATGCAGATGCAATCCCAATCTTAAAAAGATAAAGTTTTATAGGATTTGATCAAAGTTGAAAAACCATTTTAGAATGAAGACAAATAAAACTGATCAAAGTTGAAAAACCATTTTAGAACAAAGACAAATAAAACTGATCAAATCCAACAAGATCCAAAGTGTAACATAACGACAAATAACAGAATAATTAAACATAAAAAAAATGTGGAACGATGGATTCTACAAGAGAATTATCATACGTCTTTGACATATCTCCACGAGAAACTCAATCCCCCCCTCCCTAGGAACCAGCTTACTTTTCAAAATGAATTCGTGTAACTATGAACTTGAGCATCCCAAGCATCTGCGAGTTGTTAGCTTATCTAGAAAAGAAAAGAAGTTTCAGATTATGAAAATCTCACATTTAAGATCAACCAAATCATTGATAAACCATAAGCAAGTGAAGGCCTAGGCACAGGAAAATAAATAATCAACTGACAGATCAACATTCGAAATTTAAAAAGAAAAGAAGAAAGTAAACTACATGTGAGATCAGACACTCACCTGTCCACCAACGATAGTGATTGCTGGCAATGAATCCCACAAGATCGGCAATGCGCTGTCTTCTCCATGGTCACTTAGAGCTGTAGAAGCTCTCTGCAGCTTTGTTCACCAAACAGATCAAATTCTCCATGTGTCTTTTCCTCCACAGAGAATAAAAGCAAAACCAACGAAGCTGAACCAAAAAAATATATAAAAAGGGTATCACGAACAAAAACAGTGAGTTTGTCTGGAATATGGAGATAAAAACCCAGGAATTTCAAGCACGTAGATTGGAAGAAATAGATCTGCAAGACCGAATTTGTTCAAAAATCAAAGGTCAGAAGAGAAAATGTATTGTCTCGAGATGCTCCGGCAAAAGAGATCAGTGTAAAGCAGAGGGAAATGGCAATGGGAGGAGGGTTTCTCCTTGCACAGTTGCAAGGCCTAGATGATAGAAGGAGAGCGAAAGACAATGGCTTATGCACAATTACAATTAATCATTTCTTGATGAAATTCAGTAAAAAATTTAATTTATAATCTATTTTCAATTTATTTCTACCAATGTGTGATTTCACAAAATTATCCTTATATATTTAATTCGGATTGCATCTTTACATGTAGGTTAAGAGTGTAGTTGGTGTCTTGTTATGTTTAGAAAAATAACACGCACACACATGCATGCACGCACTCACGCACACACGCACGCACGTACGCAAGCACGCAAACACGCACGCACGCACGCATGCACACACGCGCACACACACACACACACAGACATATATATATATATATATATATATATATATATGAAAAAAATTAATATTGTTTAAATTACTCCTTGCTTCCATTTAGACTTGCAGGTGCTGCGTTTGAGGTTGAGGAAGTTGAAAGGAAACGTTGTTTGGTCATTAAAACGGAGGGATTTGAGGGAAATAGGAAACAATTTAACTTGCGGTAAAACCAAAAATAATTCACATTGTAATGGTGAAAACAAGAAGAAGTACAAAAAGGTTCAAACTGTAACGGATAAAAAAAAGTGTGAAAAATGCTACGACATCGAAATCGACATTGACGCCTCACTCTTTTTAAAGTTGTAATAAAATCCAACTGATACAGATTCATGAGTTTTGCCAAGTGGATGGCTAATGTGGCAGACTTTCAACTCACTTAACTCCACAACCAGGTTTCTTAATTGGGTTGTGAATCTGAAAGAGAAAGATCTGTTTTTAATTAATTGATTTGGTAGTAGATTTTGGCACTAAAA
>CM053273.1:43686312-43716098 GCA_028583415.1 Protea cynaroides
CCCAAATAGAAGCTAAACCCAAGTCATCTCAATCACTCCATCCCATGAGTTCAATCAAAGTTTTGAACTTGACGAGGGTTTGGTTGTTGATCACATCTATCAGCATTTAAATGTCCATAATCTGAATTCAAGTGAGAGAGACATGATGCAAATTCCCATTAAAGTACGTTATAGTGGGAAAAATTTCACAAAATGTTTGGAGAGAAGGGGTTATAGGTATGTTTTATCCATGGGAACATTGTTTTGAGAAAAGAAATTGAAAAGTGGAGATCAGGTCCAGATAAGCTGGGATCATGGATATAAACGTCTCAACATTATACAATCTTAGACTCATAATAATATATATATATGAGGTGACCATTACAAGTTTTGTATTATATATCATTATTATTTTGTTTTCTTTTTTTATTTAATTGGCTTGCTCCATTGATTTTTTTTTCTTTTTAATTTGCTCTTTTAAAATTGCAGGTGGGCATTTTTTGGATAGAACCAACAACAACTGATTTGTTAGAGTTTGATGGTCAAAGATTAGATATAATGGAATCTATTTTGTTGGAGTTAATGGAATATGTTATTAGATTTAAGATATGGTACTGGCATTACAAAATAAGTGGAATTTATAGTACTCCACACATGTTATATATTTAAAGAAAAATTTCCATCTAACCTCCAAAAAGGATGTCAAATTCTATTTAACCCCAAAAGTTTTCAAATGTTTCATCTACCACCCAAAAGTTTTCAAATGTCTCATCTACCACCTAAAATTTTTCCACCGTTAATCAAACACACTCCACCCGTTAGTAGAGTCCCATTAGTTGCAAATATTAGGACAGTAATGCACTTATTCTAAAGATAAAAGACCATAATGCCCCCCAAACTACAATGTGTTGCGATGGTGAGTGTTGCCTACTTCAATCGTTCCGGTGAGTTGCGACGGCCAGTTTTCCTTTTCTCTATAAGTCTCATTACAAATATAATTTTCTTCAGTGTTCTGCAAATTTTGTTGAAGATCTATTTCTTCAAACTTATTTCTATTGTTCTTATTTTCGTTACAAATCCACTTCTTCAGTGCTTCGCAAACCTTGTTGCAGATCTATTTCTTCAAGTTCTATGTCTGTAGTTCTGGAGAGGTGTTTCCATTCTGTCATCATTAGCTTCACTTTCTAATCTGTCTTCCATATCTCGTCCACTCTCTCTCTTGATCTCAAATCTCTATACAAAGAAATGCCTCTCCAGAGAATTTTTCTGCCATGGGGTTGGAAGATGTTCAAGAAGTCAAAAACTCTTCTGATCTTCTAAATCTTTGATGAGATGAGGTCCAAATCCGTAACTGGGTTTCTCTCAAAATTAAAATTAAATTCAAAATCAGAAGTCGGTGAATGTGGGGATAACTTTTTTTAACTCTTGAGCTTCGAGGCTAGAAATTTGTACTTTATTGCAGTCAAACTTTGGAATTTGAAAGTTGGGTTTTCAACAGATCCCTGGGTAGAAAAGTGATTTGGGGAAGGTGCTCATCTTTTGTAGTTTGTGGTACTCTCATAGCTTTACCTCCATTAATGTCTGGAACCTCATAGCTTTACCAGCTGATCTTAGCTACGTGCAATTTTGAATTTCTCCAACAGAATGGAATCAGTGTAGATGTTTCTCTCTTTCGTTTCAACGCAATCTGAGAAGTCGATCTTTACAAAGCTGAGCCATGGGATTTTCAGGTCCGTCGATACTTTAGTTTTGATCCCACAATTTAAACTCATCTCAGGCTTACTTAGTTTCAATTGTTTGTGGTCGGTTCTTCCTCTCCCTCCCCTGTGGACGGCGATGCTAGTTAGATGTGCTTATGCTGGTCGGACGGTGGCATTGGTGGGATGTGTGTACCTACGATCAAATTAGTAATTCTAAAAATTTTCAATTTCAAAGAAGATGGGTAGATTAGTAATTTTATCGCAACTTAATGTCTTTCAGTTTCAAATACAAATGGTAGAAATGTCTTATTACATTTTCAGTCAAGTCCGTCAATTAATTAGGGCCGATTGAAGTTTATGCAAACCATTTGGGTAGTAGATGAGATTTTTGAAATTATTGAGGGTTAGATCGAATCTGACATAGTGTTTGAGGGTTAGATGAAATTTGTTCATATATATATATAGTCAGATGTCAATGTTTTAGTAGATGGGTGTCTATTGATAATAAACTCTTTCAATTTATATTTAAAGTTTTCAAATCATTTATTTGCAATAATCTCTCTCTCTCTCTCTCTCTCTTAAATAACAGTGGAGCCTAAATCCAATAATTTTTTGGTTATTCATAGGTTTACTAATTATACACACATGCAAGGAAGAGCCTTCGATGTTATCTTATATTCAGTTTTATTGCAGTTAACAATTTATGATTTACAAAGGATGTGCCAATGAGGATCTTTTTCTTTTTTGTTCGTAATAAATGGTTCTGTTCTTATTTGGATTAAATAGTAAATGGTGTGATAATCCAAATCACATCTGAATTATTTACAATATAATTTGCTAGTAGTACCTGTTTAAGTGGTTCGGATCAATTTAACTACATAATTTTGGTGCATTTCTTGAACTGTTAAAAAAATTATCTTTTTAGTTCACTTTTTTTTTCTTCTTAATCTTAAAGGTCTAGAAACAGACTGCAGATCTAGATAATGAACCATGAGGAGCCATTTTTTTTGGGATCCATGCCTTACAAGCACAAGTTGCCCTAATATAGGCCATAATTAGAATCACATGTTATTATGATAGATGAATTTTGGACCATCACATTAGAATTTTGATTTTAGATGAGATAGAAAAGAGTGGTAGATTCTACTTAAATAGATATGATTCATTGTATGGCCGATTGATTGGACTGATGGTACGTAGTAATATTGAGGTTGACTTTGGTTGGAGAATCTAGGAGACTATAGTACTGCACTATGCTGTTTGTTTTTCCGGGTATATTATTCCAATCTTTTATGTACTTAGGTTTATTTACAGGCAACTTTCTAGCAATTACAAATTATGTACATTCAACTCTAATCGAATTAATGGAGTTTGAAAACTAAACTAATTTATTCTTCCAGTAAAATCAATGCTTTCAAGTCTCAACCCTTTATTGGGGTTCCCAAAAAAAAAAAAGCCCTTTCTTTGGATTTAAAGAAAGATCAATATGGAATTCTCTCCTCTTTCCCCAAGACATGAGAGAAAACATAGGGTTCTTAGAATCCTAAAACATAGATGAGCGAGGGAACCATGGACATAGGATCAAAATCTCTTAAGCTTGCCATTGTTGAAAAACTCAATGACCTGAACCCTTTGTAGAGAGTGCTGTCGGAAAGAATGCAGCCAGACAAGATGAAACATCACTCAAGAAGAAAAGCCTTTCTTCAACTATTAGAAGGAATGAGAAGACAGAGGTTTAAAAAAGACGAAGGTAATATTTTTAACAGAAGGTAAAATTATCATTTTATATTTTCCATTAGAAATCTTAACAATGTGGGATGCAGTTGTCATTAATGACAATGACAATAATAGAAAATGATTGTCATTATGGTAAAGCAAAAAATTTCCTAAGAATTAATTTCTATTTTTAACACAAGCCATGTAGTAGATATTTTGTTTTTTTACAAATAAATTGCGCCTATTCATTTTATGACATTCAAATTAAAAATTCCTAAAAGTAATCCACACACATCATGCCATCATGGTAGTCTCAACCAACAATCCAAAACCTTTATTTTTAGGGGAAACGACAGTTACCAATTTACGTTAATGACAGTTGAACACCTAAGTTCTAAGAAAAGACAAATGATCCAATTTTTAATGGTGTTAAAGTTCATTTTTTCATTGGCAATTCTACCCTCGCTCCCATCTATAGTCAGATCCATTATAGCTTCGCTGGAGACTCTGAGGGCCCGTTTGATAACACTCCAGCTCCCATGGAGCTACTTCTGGTCCGGAGTCATTTTCTACTTCTTCTCTGGAGTCAAAATTTTTGGAGTAGAATGCTGATTGATAACGCTGCTCCAGAATGAATTCCAGAGCTGATTGGGAGTAGAATGTTGTTTGATAAAATTTACTCTGAATTGAATCCAGAGCTGTTTGAGAGAAGAATCCTGTTTGATAAACAATAATCTGGAAGTTATTTATTTTTATTTTTTTAAATTACAATTCAAGCATTCAATTAAAAGTCTAAGTTAGAATATATATAATTGTAAATTTAAATTCTATAATGTTTACAAAATTAAATGCATAATTTCAGAGTTATTCAATTAATGACATAGCAACTAAAAATATGTGTAAAATATTGAATTACATCATACTGAAAGTAACAATTGTATTTTGATAAAAATATACATAACACAATCCTGAGTTAACCATATTTTAAGGGGTATTGAGTACGAACAAAGTCTATTGAGAGTTATAAACAGAATTCAATAAGTTATTTGGAGTTATCAGATTTTTTTCAACCACCTCTCTCTCTCTCTCTCTCTCTCTCTCTCTCCTAAATCCATAAGAAAAGTCATAAATATCAGGGACCTCATTAAGTTCCATTAGGTGCACCCATATAGAAGACCTTTCCATTTTCACATAGAAATGATTATCCCTTTTCTCTTTCCAAATGACAACACAAGCCATCCAAAGATACATATACAAACCACTCACTTTTAAGTTAGATGATACAAAACACAGAATAACAAAAAAAACATGGAAATGCAACCATGGAGTCACCGATCCTGGGAGAATGCTTAAAAAATTGATAAGCAACACCTGTAAGCACCCCATTTTGCGGTCGATGGAATTTAACAAAAAGGCATGTTAATGCTGGCTATGGGAATGCATTAAGCAAGAGGGGATCTTTGAGAGGCTAGGTGTCAACATGAGAGAGAAATTTCCATGTGGTTGTTTTAGCAAGTAGGTGGTGTCACATTTAGCTAATGTGTTGGATCGGTTGGAGGTGTTAAACGAAGAAGCAAATAACATATCATGCTGGCCACGGTTTGATTTGGAAGATCGTAGTACTAACCATGGACCAATGAGATAGTAAGGGAAAGCATGAGGTGGGAATGAATTAAGGAAAGATTGCATGGGCACTAGGTGTCTCCAAGAGAATAAAAGAGGAAAGAAAAAAAAAGCAAAAAAATGGAGAGATGAGCTAGGTGTCGTTGTTTTGTAAAGAAAAGATAATAGAAAAGCAAGAGGTGGTACGTTGATTTAACCAAAAAAAAAAAAAAGTTTAGTTGGTTGTCATGGTTTCAAATAAAGAAAGAGAATTGAGAAAAATCTAAAGAGGGAAACTAAGGTATGACTAAGTGTCAAGAGGCCCAACAAGGAAAGGAGTCGATTTCTCTAAGGAAAAGATTTGGATTGTGAACTAGGAGATGCAGATCTTAGAATCAAATTAGGGGGAGGAAATCATCTAGTCTAATGTCGGTTTTGGATAGAAAAAGAAATAAAATAAAAAAAAGGAAATAACAAAAGAAGAAGGGAGTTAAAAAAAGAAAGAAAAGGAGAATAAAGAAAAAAAAAGGAAAGTTTAGTTGGTTGTCATGGTTTCAAATAAAGAAAGAGAATTAAGAAAAATCTAAAGAGGGAAACTAAGGTATGACTAAGTATCAAGAGGCCCAACAAGGAAGGGAGTCGATTTCTCTAAAAAAAAGATTTAGATTGTGAACTAGGAGATGCAGATCCTGTTAGAAAATTATAAGTTTGGGGTTTCCAAGAAACTCATTCTCCATCCATACAGTAGCCCTAGAACACAATAGAGAAACCATAAACAATGAATATAAAGACATACCTGTCTGTGAAGATTAATTTCCATACGCTCCAGGACGCTCCAAGCTTTGATCGGAATCCCTCGGCTACAGTCTTCCACAGCCTCCAGAGGATATCCTGACGTCTCTTGTTAATGGGTGCAGAGAACTGATTAACCGTGGCTGTGGGGACTCTAACCCTGTATTTATAGAATACAGATGTAACCCTAAAATCCTTCCCACAATAGAATTAGGGTTACCAAACCTATCTCATACCATGTGACGAACCAAACCAAACCGGTTATACCGTGTCAATCAGATTCCCACTAAATTAACTAGTTTAGGTAATTAATTAAGCCACATAAATCTAACAATCTCCCACTTAGGCTATATTAATTATAAAACTATCGTCAACCAGTGTGGCCACGGAATCCAACACACTAAATCGTCACTAACTTTGAAACATCCATCAAGCTTTCCAATGCGAGCAACAACGAATAATACACCTTAACGTATGGTGTATAAACTTCTGTCAGCCACAACAGAGGTCTACTCAATACATGAATCGCCTAAGATAATGTATGAAAATAAACTCCCATGCGAGTCCAAACTTGATTAAAAAACCTTAATCAAAGTGCCCCAAAACCTTTATGGGCAACTTAACATGGTATTTAAACATTCCAGAATTATAATACCATACTTTGGCTAGACACCGCCTTTATTCTTTGATATTATCCTTTCTTGGCAAACCGCCTCTAGCTTGGATTAATACCAGAGTTTGACTTATCGTCATTATTTGTATGGCTGAATACCGCTTCTTATCTTGGCTGAATACTGCCATATATATCTGGTTGAATACTGCCTTGAAACTTTGGATAAATACTACCTTAAAACTTTGGCTAAATACTGCCTCATATCTGTGACATGTCAAACACATAACTATGTATGCAAAATAGCAATAACGCAAATACTAATGTAAACAAAATCATAGTTACAAAAATTGTACCATCAAACCATGAGCAATACAATCAAGCACAGTAAGCAATGTGAAAACACAAGTATAAACATAAAGAGTCTCCCACTGATTAAGCATATCTAGAGACTCCCACTGATTCCCAGATCTTTGGCCACTTAAGCCTCTGAAAAAATTATTTGTTTTCAACCATTCTTATATTGGACATACCGTCCCTTAAAGACTCTCACTGACAAAACTTTCGTCCGAGAATCTACAATGATAGAAAATCTTTTGACATCTTTCTTACTTCAAGAGATTCGATCTCCATTATACTTTAAAATACTAGATTTCATATTATTCTTTGAGAAGACACGGCTGAACCACTGTCAGATACATCTCAATAGATTTAGAAGTGGAGTCTATAATCTCCAAATTAGATAATAAATTTTCACACAAGATATCTTGCTTGTTATCTTTATATAGAGTTACAAAACCCTATCACCATGACAATGAACCTTGATATTGATTTCTTATCATCAATACAATCATTATAAATTACATCAAAATAGCCTAGAGTGTCACTACTTCTATAAATGAACATATAATCTTTGGTCCTATATATATACCACATGACCTTCCTTTTTCCATTGTTCAGTAATATATACCAACATCCAACTGAAAACATCCTATGACACTCAATAAAAAGGCTATATGAAAAGATTACAACCTTAAACATATATCAAGCTCTCTAATGCATTGTAGATGCTAATACTTAGTATCATTCTTTGTCTACAATTCTGTCAATTTATCTCCTTTACTGATCTTAGCATCCGCAACTTACTAGTTATACATGCATACTGAACCAATCAAAAATATGAACAATATTTATACTTTGAGATAAATACAGAATTTTATTTTTCCTGTCACGAGCAAACTCAATTCCAGGTACAAAGGTACTTGCTCATACAGTTTTACATGTCGAAGTTATTAGACAGAAAAATATTGATTTCAACTAGTAAACCATGTCACTACAAGCCAATGAAAAACATCAACACACATGACAAAGAAATGAATCCACTCCCACTGACCTATAGATATATACAATGGTCAATGGCAATCTCAACAAAGTTGAAAGAAGATACAACCTTGTTATACTTCAAATACCATTATTCGGATACCCGTTTAATCCACAGATTGACTTTATAAGTCTACAAAACATATCTTCTTTATCCTTACCACAAAACCTTGTGATTAAAATATATAAATATTTTCTTCTAGATTTTCTTTGATCAAAACGATCTTTACATTAACCTGATACAACTCCAAAATAAAAAGAGCAACTAAGATCTCAAACTTTGAAGTTCTCTTTCTCTTCCCTTTGTGTGATTTCACTTTGCTATAAATCTTACTTTGTAGCAATCAATTCTCCCAATGGAATCACACATTTTCTTTGAACTTTTATCCTTAGTTCTCTTACTTTAGGGTTCACTATATTTTTGAGTACTATAGGTCACTAGGCTCTTACTATACAATTCTTGTGAGGAAGTAAAAAGTCTAAAATGTCACTTACATAGGTTTTAATGAACCTACAAATATTCACTTATCCTTGAGCTTATCATTAATACTTAACAGCTCTACCTTGTATTTCCTTACATTTCGAATACCATCTCTTATCATAAAAAACTGATAGTGATGAACTTGAGTAATAAAAGATCTCTCTGCCCCTTTTTGAAAAATCAAATCTTTATTTGGATTTCTTGAGAAATATCTTTTTTTAATGTTTCTCATCTGAACATTACTTTACTTGATCTTAAGGACTGAACACCCTAAGGATCAGAATACAATTTTTCTGTTGAGTACATCTAGGTTAAACAATCCTAGACTAGTTTGTAGTTTCCATGTCAATTCATCAAACTAGCAGCCAAAGACAGGCATCTTAAGGTATTTAATCATTACATGTCCACAACAATGTAAACAATTGTAAGTCTACGATTAATACCAAATAAAATTAGCTAGCAAGAATATATATACATAACATGTGCAAGCTAATTAATATCTTTGAAAAGTCAATCGAACTACACACACATCCTTTGGGACAATATGTGCACTGGTCCTTTCAATATCTGTGCAATAATTGCGAAGAGATAATGACTTTTGAAAATCTCACCACCTTTGGGTGGATGAAGACCCCTAAAGCCACAATTCTTCAACCATGTGCATGAGTTCTTTATTTTCTTTGACAACGCCACCTTTGGGTAGACAGTATCATTCTTTGCTGTATCCATAAAAGTGAGAGTTTATGTTAGTGTCACTTTTGTGTGAACACTATATTTCCTTACAGTAGTTTGTAAATGCATAAATGCTAGATTTGAGCATATTATGATAGAACTAAGGTTGCCACTTTGGTGGTCACACTATAATCCTCACACAATAGCTATAAATCATAATTTGAATAAATTTAGACAATGTCACCTTTGGGTGAACATTATCAAAACTGAAGCATTTATAAATATATATTCTAGAATTTGAACACATCATAATAAAATAAGGTTGCCACTTTGGTGGTCACACTAAGTTCCACCATGATATGAACAAATCCTAAACTACAGCTTATGTGGGATATCTATTTAACCATGAATGTTTTAAAATATAATTTTACAAGTCTAAACATTCATATAAACATGCACATTAGCTCAATCAATCAATTTTGTACAATAACTTTAAGAAAAATCAGCAAAAACATTACAAATCGAGTTCTCATAGGACATTTTTCCATAATAACATATTTTTCAATACATAAAAAAGTACCAAAATATATATCAGATTGAAGAGCATTAAAAATGGAGTCCAACGAAACAAACCGGAGGTCAATCCGACATTCCTAGCTCCCAGAATCACTGTTTAATGTTCTTTTGTTTAAAATACAAAAACCAAAGAGGCCCTTATAAGAAAACCCTGTCTGGGTCGGTTTAGGTTGGTTCAATCCGGTCTGATCAAATCGGTTTGGTTCTCTCAAAACCGAACCGAATATTCCCTTTTTATTTTCCACTTTTTTTTTATTACTTTGGTCCAGGCCGAACCACATGGCCTGGGGCAGACCGAACCACGGTCTGGTCCAAATGGTCAACCGCCGGTTTATCCGGTCCAACCAAAACGGATAAACGGGTTAAAAAATCTGGAATTTCTGGTTAAGTTACTGGGTCAAAACCCGGGGTCACGGGTCAATCCATCGGGTCCAGAAGGCCGGGTTCTCGGGTTGTAAAGCGGGTATTCGGGTCAATCTGATTGGGTTCGGGTTGACCTACCCAGGCTCGGGTCCGGCCTACCCGGGCTGGACCAGCTCGGCAGGGTCGGTCTGGGCTGGTGGACTCGGCCCGAGTCACCAGCTAACCCGTTAGGGTTAGCGATTCGGCGTCGCATTTTTTTTTTGTTTTTTTTGTTTTTTGCCGATTCGGTCTGAGGCATGGTTCAACCCGTTATGGTTGCAGAGTTGCCCCGGCGATGACCGGGTCAACGCCGCCAGATTTTTTTTTTTTGTTTTTTTTTTCTTCCCACCCGCAAGTGAATCTCACTCGCGGATTCCACCGGTGATTGCCGGCGCGTCCGACGGCTGACGCCGACGATTTTTATATCGCCGGCTCCGTCTCTTCGAGGCCTTTCCAACAGTATGTAGCTTGATTTATTTTGTTGGTCGAAAAAAATTTTCTTCTATGGAAAACTCCGACAGATCTGATCGAGATTCGATCCAAAACTTGAGAAAAATTTCTCTTTTAATTTGAGCATTCATTATCAGTCTTTATAATCGATCTCCATCGATTCTAGGTCTGTATGGTTGGCTCTGATACCAACTGTTAGAAAATTATAAATTTAGGGTTTTCAAGAAACTCATTCTCCATCCATACAGTAGCCCTAGAACATAATAGAGAAACCATAAACAATGAATATAAAGACATACCTGTCTGTGAAGAGATTAATTTCCATATGCTCCACGACGCTCCAAGCTTTGATCAACATCCCTCAGCTACAGTCTTCCACAGCCTCCAGAGGATATCCTGACGTCTCTTGCTAATGGGTGCAGAGAACTGATTAACCATGGCTGTGGGGACTCTAACCCTGTATTTATAGAATACAGATGTAACCCTAAAACCCTTCCCACAATAGAATTAAGGTTACCAAACCTATCTCATACCATGTGACGAACCAAACCAAACCGATTATACCGTGTCAATCAGATTCCCACTGAATTAACTAGTTTAGGTAATTAATTAAGCCCACATAAATCTAACAGATCCTAGAATAAAATTAGGGGGAGGAAATCATCTAGTCTAATATAGGTTTTGGATAAAAAAAGAAATAAAATAAAAAAAAAGAAATAACAAAAGAAGAAGGGAGTTGAAAAAAGATAGAAAAGGAGAATAAAGAAAAAAAAAGGAAAGTTTAGTTGGTTGTCATGTTTCAAATAAAGAAAGAGAATTGAGAAAAATCTAAAGAGGGAAACTAAGGTATGACTAACTGTCAAGAGGCCCAACAAGGAAGGGAGTCGATTTCTCTAAGAAAAAGATTTGGATTGTGAACTAGGAGGTGCAAATCCTAGAATAAAAGGAGGGAGAGAGAGACAGGAAAAGGGAGGTAGCATTGACGAAGAGAAGATAAGAGGAGAAAATCGGAGAAGGTAGAGGAGAAGATCGAGAAAGGATGAGATTCGAGAGAAGGATAGAGGTAAGAAATTTCACCTTTATTAATTTCTGCAATTTATCCCTGCATCCTTTATTGGACCTATGCAAACCATCACCACTTGCAACCTGTCCATTATCTCAACTCACCTTGCAACTTCTTCATTAACCAATCAAAACCAACCAAGCCTTCCTAATTAGAATCTCTCTACTGAACTGTTGAGCCCATTTGATTTTGAGTTCTTGATGTGATGAAACCATTGCCAGAGGCTTTGAATTGTTATATCCTTTGATTTTCAGAATTTCATGAGAATAAAATATGGCCATTTGATTTAGAATTTCAATGTGAAAAAAATATGATTTAATTTGGATCTTTTGATAAGTTGAAAATCAAGCCAGTGATCTAGAATTCTGATCATATGATGATATGAAATATGAGTGGTTGGATGACTTAGATGATGTGATGATATGAAATTGAGTCATAGGATGTTAAATTGATTTTTGATCATTTACTTGTGAGCCATCGATCTTGAATTTTATGTGATTTTAAGCAGTGAACCATTGAATTCTATGTTGATATGTATATCGTCTTCATGCTTACATGATTCTTGTTGTTTTGGAATGCTACACATGCTTATTGCCATATTTGTCTGACACATGCTTATTGCCATATTTGTCCGCCACATGCTTACTGTCATATTTAGATGCTTACTGCCATGTTTGGATGCATACTGCTATGTTTGGAATACTACCACTGCTATAGTTGGAAATTTTTCATTTTCCATATTTGTCTTGGAAAGAGATAAGTTGAAAAAATAACAATTAGGGTAGAAAACCCTAAAATAGAAAGAAAATAGTAATTAGGGCAGAAAATCCTAAAAATGGAAAGAAAATAGCAATTAGGGTAGAAAACCTTAAAAATGGAAAGAATACAGCAATTAGGGTAGAACACCCTAAAATGGAAAGAAAATAGTAATTAGGGTAGAAAACCTTAAAAATGGAAAGAATACAGCAATTAGGGTAGAAAACCCTATAATGGAAAGAAAATAGCAGTTAGGGTAGAAAACCTTAAAAATGAAAAGAAAATAACAATTAGGGTAAGAAAACCTTAAAAATGGAAAGGATACAACAATTAGGGTTGAAAACCCTAAAATGGAAAGAAAATAACAATTAGGGTAGAAAATCCTAAAATGAAAAGAAAATAGTAATTAGGGTATAAAACCTTAAAAATGAAAAGAATACAACAATTAGGGTAGAAAACCCTTGAATGGAAAGAAAATAGCAATTAGGGTAGAAAACCCTAAAATGGAAAGAAAATATCAATTAGGGTAAGAAAACCCTAAAAATGGAAAGAATACAACAATTAGGGTAGAAAACCCTAAAATGGAAAGAAAATAGCAATTAGGGTAGAAAACCCTAAAACGAAAAGAAAATAGCAATTAGGGTAGAAAACCTTAATAATGGAAAGAAAACAGCAATTAGGGTAGAAAACCCTAAAATGAAAAGAAAATATCAATTAGGGTAAAAAACCTTAACAATGGAAAGAATACAGCAATTAGGGTAGAAAATCCTAAAATGGAGAGAAAATAGCAATTAGGGTAGAAAACCTTAAAAATGAAAAGAATACAACAATTAGGGTAGAAAACCCTAAAATGGAAAGAAAATAGCAATTAGGGTAGAAAACCTTAAAAATGGAAAGAAAATAAATGGTAGGAATTTAGGTCTCATCCCTAGATCCTATTGACAAAAATAGAAAGAATTTGGTACACATTCTAAATCTGACTTTCAACCCAGCCCGAACTACGCGGATTCTGATTCATAGGTCAAATCCTAGGATACGTAGGCTATTTGGGAGAAACTCAAATTCGGATCCACAGCTTAGTCTACTCGAACTATCCATAAATCCACTAGGATATCCACCCAAGTCCGAACTATGCGGATTCTGATTCCTAGGGCAAACCCTAGGATACATAGGCTATTTGGGAGAAACCCAAATTCAGATCCACTCCTTAGTCCACTCGGACTATCCATAGATCCACTAGGATACCCATCCATTTCAATCCATTTCGAACTACGCGGATTCTGATTCGTAGGGCAAACCCTAGGATACATAGGCCATTTGAGAGAAACCTAAATTCGGATCCACACCTTAGTCCACTCGGACTATCCATAGATCCACTAGGATACCCATCCATTTCAATCCATCCTAAACTACGCGGATTCTGATTCCTAGGGCAAACCCTAGGATACGTAGGCCATTTGGGAGAAACCCAAATTTAGATCCACACCTTAGTCCACTCGGACTATCCATAGATCCACTAGGATACCCATCCATTTCAATCCATTTCGAACTATGTGGATTCTGATTCCTAGGGCAAACCCTAGGATACGTAGGCTATTTGGGAGAAACCCAAATTTGGATCAACACCTTAGTCCACTTGGAATATCCAAAGATCTACTAGGATATCCACCCATATTTTAATCCAAATAGGGTTATTCGTCCATATTTTGACCCAAATAGGGTTATCCATATTTTGACCCAGAATGGGTTATCCAAACCTTAGTCCACTCGGGCTATTCATAGATCCACTAGGATATTTATCCATATTTTGACCCAGATAGGGTTATCCAGATTCTAACCCAGAAAGAGTTATTCATATTCCAACCTAGATAGGGTTATCCTTATTTCGACCCAAATAGGGTTATCCTTAGATCTACTAGGACTATCTATCAGTCCACATGGACTATCCATAGATCCACTAGGATATCCACCCATATTTTAATCCAAATAGGGTTATCCATCCATATTTTGATCCAAATAGGGTTATCCATATTTTGACCCAGAATGGGTTATCCAAACCTTAGTCCACTCGGGCTATTCATAGATCCACTAGGATATTTATCCATATTTTGACCCAGATAGGGTTATCTAGATTCTAACCCAGAAAGGGTTATCCATATTCCAACCCAGATAGGGTTATCCTTATTTCGACCCAAATAGGGTTATCCTTAGATCTACTAGGACTATCTATCAGTCCACATGGACTATCCAGATCCTAACCCATAGGGTTTCTCAACCTTTCAAGCATAAACTTCAACTTGAACAAAGAACTTAATCATGCACAAGCATAAATCACAGCCATAAACTTTAATCACACTTGAACTACGATGGTGAACCTGATTTTCAGAATAATTTCGTAATACGTAGGCAATCTGATGGATATAGATTCGGTTCAATGATATCAAACCACTTAGTTTGGTTTGGTTTAACAGATAGAGTCCAGCATAGGAAAGGTATAGGAGACCGATTTCGATCGGGCGGTTTGGGTGCCTAACCCCTTCCCATAACCATAACCTGACGCTTACCCAATCTCTGATGGACCATAAATCCAATCTAAGGGTCATGAGTCAATCGAAATCTTACCTTGGGGTGAGATTTCACATTTCTAAGATCCTAAACCTTAATCTAGGTGGCGACTTCCAAAAGATTGCCATCTTTGTCCTCACAACACCAATTCCATCAAACCAGCATATAGTACCTATGAGATATGCCACAAAACTAACCGTACAAAAAACATACAAGGGGGAAAGCAAAATGCCAAAAAAATTTCTGTTAATTTCCAATAGTTTAATTGCCAATTCTGATAAGGTTCCAGAAATGAAATTCAGGAACTCAAAAATAGTACATATATGTTAATGGTGTTTCTTTGTTTATTTCTGACCAAAAAACTAGATTTGGTTTTATATTGTGATTCTCTATAACCAAATATTCTATGATAAAATTGGTGCCCGGAGTGCATAATGCATCAAATTACCAAACAAATAAAATTAACAAATGAAAAGGAAACATAGATCACATTGAAATTTCAGAGCTAAGACAAATACCTAGGTCTAGGGAGTCGTGAAGACTGAGGAAGGAGGATGAAGAAGATAGAATATGATTTGGTAATAAAAAACAGAATAAATCAAGAAGGATCCAACCTGCAAAGAGAACCAAATAAAAAATAGAATAAATCAACCAACAATAGAACAGTTACAGACCTTAAATTTTATATACATATGCATGAAAATTCGACAATAGAAAGTGAAGAACAGTGCTTTTTACATACCTTTGTAGATGGCTCTAAATGCACAGGCTGAGAAGGGAAAATGTTCAGTATTGGAGGCCTGAACCTTGAGCTTACTGCAAGCATGAAATATTACAAGCGTTAATGATAAAATACGGCAGTAATAACAGTCAAACTGAAACCCAGATGCCCACATACACATTGCAAGAGAAAGAGGAACATAAATTACAGAAATTAGGAAGAACCTACGAATCCCTAATCATCATGACCTAGGACACTTTTCACAGAGACAAACAAAAAAATAGAAAGTACTACCGAAGAATCTATCAATACGGCTTAAAAGAAAAGAGGAATAGAAATTAAAACCTGATTCAAAAACCCTAGTTCAAGTAGAGAGATCCAACAGTTCAAGTAGAGAGATGCAACCTGCAAAACATGTAATGGTCACATTGTTAGAGATAAACGCCCAAAAAAACCCCAATCGAACTCTCCTAACCACACCTACAGTTTTGGTAAAGATTGAGGGAACGAGAAGTATGAGATAGAGAGAAGAGAGGAAGAGAAGAAGAAAGGAGGAGATTGTAGCAGCTGGTGAGAGCTGGAGAGAAGACGGCAGCCGTGGGTGAGAGATGGAGAGAACTCACCGTTGGCGGAATAGAAAGAGAAGGAGAAGGGAAGAAAGAGAAGAAGGGAAGAAGAAAGGAGAAACGAAGAAGGAGAAGGGACGAAGGAGAGACTCACCAGTTTCTCATCCAGATCGCACTTCCTCTACAACTCTGAGACGGGGAAAAGTCGGGAGTTTTTTGATTTATCGGGAGTAAGTTCGAATCGACTCCCCTCAAATCTCTCCCGTCAACCAACTCCGGAGTTAAAGAAGTAGGTTTTTTTAACTCCATTTTTTTAGCTCCAAGAGACCTTTTTGAAACGGTTCACTCCGTGGGAGTCAAAATTTGAACCAAGGTTATCAATCAACATTCTACTCCGGATTGGCTCCGGAGCTAAGAAGTAGGAGCTGGGAGTGTTATCAAACGCACCCTGAGAGTACCAAACGAACAACCAAAAATCAAGAAATCCCCCTTCTCTTCTTGATTTCCGTCACCCTTCTCCATTTTTTAAAAATCTTCTTTCCTCGAATCAATCTTGAGGTTGCAGTGAAAGCTCTTGAGAAATACAGATCTAACAAAATCTACCACGGATAGAGAAACTCAGAGCAAACCGCCTGGTTCATTCACTCTCTCTCTCTCTCTCATTTCACCTACTCTACTCTGATGCGTTCTAACAGGCTCTGTAAATTGATTTGTGGGATCTATAAATTTCATTAGATCAACCTTTGGATTTTTGGGTTCGAGAATTTGCCAAATCCCTTTTACTTTCTCCATTATGAATCAAAATTGAAATCCAAATCAACCTAATCAACCAAATGATAATTAGAATGAAATGATGAATAATAAAAAGAAACAGGACAGCTACTAATGCCACTTATGTTTCAGCAAGAAAAGCCGTGGAGGGGAGAGAAAGGAAAAACCATCTAGGAGAGAGAAAGGCTAGGTTTCCGTATCTAGAAGGGGTTTCTCTTTCTTCTTCAGCTGCAAGCATTTTCCCTTGTTTCTACTTCGAGATTTATACAGATTCAAGCGTTCGACTTCGACTTGGGATCATCAGAGATTAAGATCCCTTGTCATCGCCCTGTTGACAGAATGCGAACTTACGTTTCTGAAAGCTTCGGCATTTATAATTTTTTTCTTTGTTTGATGAGATTCAAAATTCTTCTTCTCTGCTTCTTCTAGTAGTGATAGAGATGAAACGAAGAAGAGAGGGAGAGAGAGAGTGGTGGAGATTAATATTCTTAGAGAGATAGAGAGATGACTGACAGAGGCGATGAACTCTCAAGTTTAAAATTTAGTGTTAGGCGATGGGGATGGGGATTTTTTGGGGAAGAAGATTTGTTGTAAATTATTAAAGTGTTAATTTGATCATTGAAAAAAAATGGCTTTCCACCGTCGTTATGTAATGAAATATTCCTAATGGAGTCAATCTATTTGTATTTTAGTAGCATTTTTAGGGATGACATTTATCTTTTAGGCATAATACAAGGGAGATAATTGTCTTTTTCCCTTATTTTTATTCTAAATTTTAAAAATATATTTCATATTTTATTTTTTCAATTTCCCATGCTCACATAAGTCCCATGCTAGTTTTGTGGGAGTCCATGCGAGTCTAAAGGTTTTTATCGATACGATATTTGGTACGGTTCAGAAGGCAAAATGGTGATGTCGATACTATATTGTACCGGTTGCGGTTCCATTTTTTCATACCATTACCGTATGGTTTTGGTACGTTTTTTGTATGGTTTTTATTATCGGTATCATATATATATATATATATATATATAAGTAAGAAATTCCGCATATTTTGACTGACCGATATTGCACATCATCATTTAGCTATTGCAATTCTTTTCCTGATAGCGGGTCACATGTATAAGACCAACTGGGGCATTGGTCATGTCCTGAAAGATATTTTAGAGGCTCATAAAGGCCCATTTACAGGCCAAGGTCATAAAGGCCTCTATGAGATCCTAACTATCACACCCCAATTCTGATCCAACCAGAATGGTGTGAGTGAACCGTCATTGAACCAACGGTTCACACCAGGATCTCGAATAGGCCGTGTCCACTCATACAAACCATTACACATAACCACAATCAGATTATAAATATACAGTGGAAGACTTTAAATAGAATGAACTGAGTATCTATTGATAATTTAAATAAGTATCCAATTATCCAAATTCAAACACATAAAATAATATCATTACATCCCTTTAATCCAATCACAAATAAGGAAAATAAATAAAGAAAACAAATCAAAGGTACACGCAGAAAGGGCACTCGCATGAAGCGTCATGCTCGTCCTCTCCTGCCTGTGCACCCAGAGCAGCAACATCACCATAAGCCGTGGAATTCATGTAGTCATCCACAGTGTAACCTGCATCAACATCTAAAACAATGTACGTATAAAGGATGAGCTCACAACACAGCTCAGTAAGACAATCAGACAGTTTCACAATATTATGCATGAGTAACAATCATTTTATGCTGTGGTCTGGTTTTAAGTTTGCAATGTGCTATAGAAAGGTTTGGTGGCCCCCGCACCTCTATACACGAGTGTGTGGCACCTCATGGATCACACCCCCATCGGCCCATATGCACCCATCATGGAATAGAGATAAAGCTAAGATACCCCCGTACCTCCCCTGATACTCTACCCATACCAGTACCTAAGTCCCTACTGGCCAGGGCTCGCAAACTGGGCTCACAACTAACTAATCCTATATGTCATCAATGTACGCTCTATCCCAACACTGCCATCTACGGCATAGAGATAGAGCTAAGGCATTCCTACACCTCCCCTGATGCCCTATCCGCAACTAACCCACTAGGATAGAAACAATACGCAGGTAGACCCTATCCCAACATAACTCCCTATGGCATAGAGATAGAGCTAAAGCATCGTGGACAAGCCAGCGTCAACCTCGGAGACCACAATGCCACATAACCATGGCCAGGCCAGCATCAACATCGGAGACCACCGTACCACGACCTTCCCCTGATGCCCCACCCGTACCAAGCATGTTAAGACAGAATACTACAAAAGGTGCTAGTGTGAAAAGCGATCCCAGGCCCATGCCCCACTCCACATACTAACAAAAACAATCACATGCTTAACAATCACATCCTATCAATGCATGAACAATAATAATAACTGAAAGTAAAGTATGGCATGTGAATATGCACAAACATCACATCATATATAATCAGGTAATTAACAACAACTTACTGTCCATTAATTATTAGGTTTAGGTCAGATTCCCTTACCTGACGCTCGTTCGATAACTTGCTCCACGTCGTAAGATCCAAACGATAAATCACAAAGTCCTACAACATTATAAGGGTTTCATTAGAATATTTTTCTTAGGGTTTCATGTTGGTCGGAAACCAACATGGTTACAAAATACCCTCACAGAGCTGACCGGTGGCATATACCGGTCGCAGCTCTGTGGGGAAGACCGGCGACCGGTATGGTCAGCCGATCCCTACAGACCAGCCTCCCGAGGGATACCGGTGGCAACATACCGGTCGCACCATGTGCAACCGGTATAGTCGACCGGTATGTCTCCGGAAGACCATACATGGGTTTTCGACTGCCGTCGATCATCCTCCATGGATTTCCAAGGTTTCTCCTATCCATTCTAAGTCTAAACATGGAGTTAGAGTTATCCCCAACTCATTCAAGTCTCGTTTCGATGAATATCATCTCGAAACTCGAATCTAGGGTTTGACGGCAACTTAGGGTTTATTGGCCAATTTAGGGTTTTAGATCAATACCTACTTTGCATGGTATTGATCCACCCACACAACTAACATAGGATAAGAAGAATAGTTAAAACACTTACCGTTGACTGGCGTAGCGTGAGCTTCGTCAAACGGTAATGGCAGCACCTTCTTCTTCTTCCTAGCTCTTCTTCTTTCCAACCTCTTTCTCTTCTCTAGGGTTTGTGAGAGACAATGGAAAGGATTTTAGGAGGCTTAAGGGTGTATTTATAGGCTAGATTTAGGGTTTAGTAACCCTACTAGGATTAGGAAAGTTTTAGAATTCAAAATCAGGCAAGTGAGACCCTCAGAAGTTAATTTCCGGATTTCCACATTTAGCTGCGCAGACCTGACCAGTCGACCGGTACCAAGACCTATACCATCGACCGGTCAACATAAAATTATGTTGATTCGATCGTCTTTGGTCCGATTTCATACCTGATTGTCATCCGCTCGTCCCGTCTGGCCTGGTGATGATCGGAAAACCTGTCACGACATCAAAACCAAGGTTTAGACCGGGTTTACGGAGTACGGGTCTTACACTAACAACTTCATGGCATGCTCAATTATCTCTTAACCTAGCTATGTTAGGCTCTTTAACTATTGTTGTAGCTCACCATATGTATATATATATATATATACATATAGTTTCTTACTTGGTATATACATGGTTTTATATAAAATTTGGTGTATAAGAGAAAAAAATTTAGTATAAAATTATACCAGTATGTATTTGGTATGGTTTTGGTATTCAATACATACCAACAGGTTTGGTCAATTTTATTGATACCTTTACAAGCTTCGGTTCTGTTTTTCATATCGTTACTGATTCTAATTCGATACAATTTCGTTGTATGGTACCAGCATAGAATTGACAAACATATTTGAGTTTGGCTGATTCCAACTAACTTGAACCAATTTGTGACAGATTTAAGGACGATTCAAATCGAAATTACAGTAGACTAATACGGTAAACTTTGTAGGAGGTTTTGGGGGAGGGTCAAAAGGAATACATATTACCTATTTCAGATTCATCTTACCCAAAAAAAAAAAAAGATTACATTTTGTTTCTTTAAATAAGATCAAGAGATAAGGAAACTATTAATTAATAATGTTAAGTAATTGCCATTTCACATGCAAAATCCTAACTAAGTTTGTAAGAAAAGAGAGAACGAAAATTAATACCTCAGAGACATAGATATGCGAAGAACATAAATAGAAACTTCTTAAAAAAAGATTGGAAATTTCTTTTCTAAGCTCTCTCGTCTCTGGTTATTATAAACATGTCTCATGAACCATGAAACATAGTCTTCATATATCCCCCCTACACATAGAGACTTGTTTTCTTTCTTTTAGTTGTGGATCTCTGCAATGAAGAAAACAGCATACTATCCTAATCTCTTCCCTTCAGGGTCGGGTAATGGTCGTAGATTGATAGAGATAAGAGATGATAATAATTTTCCAAGGAGGAGCTCAAAACAGATATTCTCAGTCACTTTGCCACAAGAGGTCAACCGGCATTTTGTACTTGAAGAGGTTTCAATTTCCCGTTACAGTACGTTATGGTAACAAAGACTACCGAGAATATTTGGTGAGACAGGCTTCTTATACAAATTCCCATGGATATATTATATCCATGGAAGGATTGTTTGAAGAAAAAAAAATTGAAAAGTGGAGATATGGTCCATTTATGTTGGGATGAGCAATATTTACCTCTCAACATCAGAAAAATGTAATCTTTGAGGAAATGAGGTGATCATTATAGTGTTTTCTTTTTTCTTTTTTATTTTTTATTTTTTATTTTTTATTTTTTTTGTATGAATTCAAATTGTGTTATCATTATTACATTGTTTTCATTTTAGATTATGATTCTTATTAATTATTAATAAATCTTCTTTGGTATGTTAAAATTGCAGGTGAGTATTTTTTGAATGGAACAAAAGCTGATTCGTTGGAGGTTGATTGTCAAAGATTAGATAAATAGGAATTTTATTTTGGAGATAATTAGTAAATGGAATATGTTATTAGAATTACGCTATGGCAATACGCTATAGTAAATGAAATATGTAATTAGAATTAGGCTATGGCAACAATGTTATAAGTAAAATAAGTGGGTTTTATATTACTCCACATATTAGATTCATCAATAATATATTTTTTTTTACTTTTTGATTGTACAAATCGGATATCATATATAGTTTAATACGTAGATGGATGTCTATTGCTAATATTCTCTTTCAATTTTTTTTTTATACTTTTGAGATTTTGATTCTTACTCACGAGGAGTGAGTTTTAACATGTGAGAGAAGTATTTTTGGCTCAAGCACCTACATATTGTTGAAAACGCTGCAAAAGAATAATTAAAACATTCCTTCTTGCGTAAAGATACTCATCTATTCTTATTCAATCATAATTGATGTCATTTGCCATATTGTATGTGAGTCTTTATCTCAAACAAGTAAAGCGTTTGGGGGATTCCCCAAGAGATGCTGCTTCGATTCCCTCAAGACTTGTTAAATTTTCTTGTGTCACTCGTTTTTTAAATCCTTATGGCATGAGTACGTGTTGATGACATATCTCATCTCTCTCTCTCTCTCTCTCTCTCTCTCTCTCTCTCTCTCTCTCTCTCTGTCTCTCTCTCTCTCCCCCTATCACACTAGTACATGTTGATGCCATCTGCAAGTATAATTTTACTCTTACCTGTTAATGATTATAGCTGAACCCTGGTATTTGCTTTTTCTGTAGGTAGGTTAGTATCTACACCTTCAATGTTTTATAAAATACTTGTCCTTCATTAGAGTCTTTAGCTCAAACAAGTAGAATCCTTAGGAATACCCAAGAGATGTGGTTTGAATCTGTAGGACTCATTCAATATTCTTGTCAAATTTTATAAATTCTTATGGCATGATGAATGTGTTAGCCATAAAAGGAGATCAACATACCTCCTGCTGGTCCTGGTCCAACGAATATCGAATCAGCCACTGCGAAAATGTTTGAAGTATTTGATGCCAATGCCGTCAAGTTTCTTGTAATCCCTTCGTCAATGTATTTAGGGACTGCCTTCTGGTTTCTCAGTCTCTCTTTAGAATTTACGAATGGATGGATTAACGTAATGAATATCTGGAAACCAGAGTCCCTCTCTTATATGCCTCCTTGTAATTGTCTCCCATCAAGACAGTTACAGGTGATGGTGGGTCCCACTTTGAACACATGTCAGATTGACATGGCAATAGGGCCACATCAGTCCAACATTCTCCCACTTGGTCCATATTGCCACAAGTCAAGTGAGTGTAATGTGTTGCTTTCGTTGTACGGCCGTACATGAACTTAAGTTCTTTAAACATTCAAGATGAAAATTTCAATTCATGCATCATGGCGGTACATGTCCAGTATGTTGATCACTTACGTCCATGTATTACAATGAATTGTCATTTTAACGATGAATCCTAATGTGGGTAATCCCAAAACTTTAGTGAATTAATCCCATGATCAATTCAGAATCAACCCCAAGGTCAATTCGAGGGTACAATTCTTAATGCCCTTTGAACTCAATGGGCTTCTGTCATTTTCAAGAAATTAATAGCGCTTACATTATAAATAACAGAAAAACAATTAGGTTCGGAAAACATCAACTTAAGGTTGCAACATTTCAAATAAACATCAGATACTGAAACGACGTATGCCCATACATCCCACATGTTTTACAAAGACATTAGGTGGGAGCCCTTTAGTAAAAAGGTCAGCTATCATCTCTGAGGTACCAATATGTTCTATAGAAACACGATGATCCCGAACATCCTATTTGACAACAAAATAGTTAATCCCAATGTGTCTACATCGACTCACAGAGCATGTGTTGTTAGAGAACTTAACTGTTGAGGTGTTGTCACAGTAAATCCGTATTGGTCTTTCAATAGACGGAATAACTTGTAGGTCTGTAACAAAATGACGTAACCACGACGCGTGAGAGACTACCTCATAGCATGCCACTACTTCTGCCTCCATCGTAGAAGATGTAGTCTTTGGTTGTTTCACACTTTTCCAGGATACTGCTCCTCCAGCTAGCATAAAGATATATCCTGAAGTGGATCTCCTTGTATCACCACATCTAGCATAGTCCGAATCTGAATATCTGACTAAGTCTAAATTTTCAACATGTCAATATGTCAACATATAATCTTTGGTACCCTGGAGGTATCTAAATACCTTCTTTGTTGCGGTCCAATGCGACACACCAGGATCTTGCTAAAATCTTCCTAAAACTCCCACTGTGAAAGCGATGTCTGGCCTTGTGCAAACTTGTGCGTGCATCAAACTGCCAACTGCTAACGCATATGGGACACTATGCATTTGTTGTGGTTCTAGAACTGTCTTAGGACATTGATCCAAGCTTAGTCTGTCACCTTTGATCACCTACACTAGGTTTACAGTTCTTCATGCAGAAGCGTTCCAATATTTTCTCGATATATCCTTTTTGGGACAATCCTATGATCTTATTAGATCGGTC
Source organism: Protea cynaroides (assembly GCA_028583415.1). Taxonomy (NCBI): domain Eukaryota; kingdom Viridiplantae; phylum Streptophyta; class Magnoliopsida; order Proteales; family Proteaceae; genus Protea; species Protea cynaroides. The sequence continues at coordinate 43,710,637 of CM053273.1, forward strand.
CCGATGAATTTCTATGCCTAAAACATAGAAGGCTTCACCCATATCCTTCATATCGAAATTAGACGCCAAGAACTGTTTTGTCTGGTGCAATAGACTATTATCACTAGAAGCCCAGAGTATGTCATCCACATATAGTACCAAGATGATGAAACGGCTTCCCTCTTTCTTAAGATAGATACATTGATTAACACGATTCTCTACAAAACCAAAAGAAGTAATCATGTTATCAAATTTAAGGTACCATTGTTGAGAAGCCTGTTTCAATCCATATATGGATTTCTTGAGCTTACAGACTAAATGTCCTTCATTGTCATTTGAGAATCCATCTGGTTGCCTCATGTATACCTCCTCTGAAAGTCACTATTTAGGAATACCGTTTTGACATCCATTTGATGTAGCTCAAGGTCAAAATGGGCTACAAGAGCCATAACGATCCTAAAGGATTCTTTTTTGGAAACTGGTGAAAATGTCTCTTTATAATCAATATCTTCCTTTTGATTAAACCCTTTCGCCACAAGTTGGGCTTTATATCTTTCGATGTTACCAGTGGAATCTCTTTTAAAAATCCATTTGTATTCCACAGGGGATGCTCCATTAGGTAATTCGACAAGATCCCAAACTTGGTTCTTATACATAGAATCCATCTCATCCTTTATAGCGTTAAGCCATAGAATGAAATCATTACAGTTCATGGCTTGTGAAAATGATGTTGGATCTTGATCACTCCCATCACCACCATCACTATTTTGGAGGTAAACTTGATAATCAGAAGATATTGCCGGTTTTCTGACTCTCGAGGATCTTCTTAACACTATTTGATCATCAACCTCATTTTGAACATGAGAAGGTTAAGTTACAGGTTCTGCAACAACTTCGTTGCTATGAGGCATCAGTTCAACAGGCACCTGTTCATTCGGTGCCGGTTTAGTAGATGATGATCCTCTATATACAACAATTGGAGGAATATATCCTCTGAATTCTCGTGTGGGACTAGGAACTTGAACAGATTGTTCATCAAACTGAATGTTCGGAAGTCTTGACTCCCACTGTTGTTGCCATCCTCCAGAAATTTGGCATTTTTAGATTCTACAATTGAGGTTGTATATGAGGGACAAAAGAACCTATAGCCCTTAGATCTCTTAGGATAACCAATAAATTATCCACCGACTATTCTAGGATTTAACTTCCTTTCATGCGGGTTATATACCCTGACCTCAGCTGGACAGCCCCATATACGTGTATGTCTTAAACTGGGTTTGCATCCTCTCCAAAGTTCATAAGGGGTCTTTGGAACTGTTTTTGATGGTACCCTATTGAGGATATACACTACAGTCTTAAGGGCTTCACTCCACAAACTTAATGGAAGTTTAGAATTATTTATCATACTTCTCACCATTTCCATAAGTGTCCAATTCCTTCTTTCAGCAACACCATTTTGGTCAGGAGACCCAGGCATGGTATATTACAGAACTATACTTTTTCTTTAAGGTAATGGGCAAATGGTCCTAGATTCTGTCCAGATTTTGTATATCTTCCATAATATTCCCCACCTTTATCTGATCGAACAATCTTAATGATTTTTTTAGTTTGTTTCACAACTTCAACTCTGTAGCTCTTGAAAACATTAAGTGCTTCATCTTTATGATCTATGAGATAGAGATACATGTATCTGGTATGGTCATCTATGAATGAGATAAAGTATCTCTGACTGTTCATACAAGGTGTAAAAAATGGATCACATATATATGTGTGTATGATTTCAAGTGTCTCAGAACTACGTCAAACACCTTTATTAAACTTGTTGGTCTGCTTGCCCTTTATGCAGTCCACACAAGTCCCAAAATCTGAGAAGTCTAGGGTTTCTAGGACTCCTTCACTCATCAACCTTTTGAGTCTATTTATAGAGATATGACTTAACCTCTGGTGCCAAAGTTTGGATGAATTCTCATTCACAATAAACCTTTTTATTGCCAATAGTATCAGAAAGAGTAAGTAAATTACTTTCAAACGTAGGATCTAAATGTATTAAATATAATCATCCACAAGATAACCAGAACCGAACAAAATATTATTTCAGTACAAACTGAATACAGTACCATCAAAATTAAACACAAAACCTAAAGGTGTTAATCTTGGAATAGATATCAAGTTCTTGGAAAAAGACAGTTTATAAAAGCAATTATTTAAATCCAACACGGCTCCAGATTGCAGGATGAGTTTGTAAACTCCAACAGCCTTTACTTGAGATTGCACCCGATATCCTGAGTAGATGCTCCTCTCATTTTCCTTCGGTGGTCTTGTTTGGAGAAACCCTTGCAAGGTATTGGCAACATAGATTGTTGATCCAGAATCAATCCACCAATTATTGTGATGAGTATTCTCCAAATTAGACTCAAAACAAACAAATGACATACCTTTATTTTCCAGCCAGGCTTTGAACTTGGCACAGTCCTTCTTATAGTGTCCCTTCTTTCTGCAGAAGAAACACTTGGGTTCCTTAGGTTTGCCCTCTTTCTTCATAAGCTTCTTACCCTTCTTTTTCAACCAAGGCTTTGTTGACTTGCTGGACGGTCCATGCTCCTTGAAAGTCAAATTGACACTCTCAGCTTTAGATTCTCCCTTTAAGCGTCCCTCTTCTTGTACACATCTGGTCAGGAGTTCATTTGCAGACCATTTTCTGTCTTGCGCATTGAAGGTGACCTTAAAGGTCTCAAATTCTTTAGGGAGAGTATTGAGAATATGGTGCACAAGGTAAACTTCTGAAAGGTCTATCTCGTAGTCTTTCAGCTGGGCTGCAATGTCTCTTGTCTTCATGATGTGATCACGTACATCATTGCTTTGTACTTTATAGCTCCAAGCTTTGCTATCAGAGTGATCATTGTAGAACTGTCAGTGCTGACATACTGCTCCTTAATAGTATCAAGATATTCCCTTGCAGTAGGCTTGTCAGGAATAGACCTTCTGATTGTCCTACTCATATTGGCCTTAATGAGCCTCAAACTCATATTGTTGCTCCTCTGCCATTTTGCATAGTAGTCTCTCTGATCTGGTGTGTTTTCATCAGTGAGATCTTCAGGTTTTTCCTCATTGATAGTCAAATCAAGATTCATACAGCCTAGGGTTAGTTCGAGCAACTCAAGCCATTTAGCATAGTTTTCCCCATTCAATATAGGGAGCTTCATTTGATTGTCCAATACAACTGCAATCAAAATAATAACTTAATAAGTGACATACTCACTAACTCTATAATGAAAAAGTCAATGCTTAATCATAAACAAAATATGACTTGCTACAACTTACCTTTGGGCAAAAGTTGTAACTTATCACAAGTTGTTACTTAGATGCTGATATCAAGTCATAATGATAACGTCAGCAGCAAACCAAAACTCCTCACAGTCTACCTTTGGGCAAAGACTATGATTTGTGAGGTCTACTTCTTAATTAATAAGACTGAAACACATTACAATCAAGCCAAAAGGAATCCCGCACCTTTGGGCCACAAGAATTCTTTCTCTCCAAATGCTTTGCATTCCATCTTATTCCAACTCATACATGAAGATTGACTACTTCCCTTTGGGGACAAGTGCCAAAATCCATGCACAAGTTGCATTACAAATGATGCCAAAGAAATTTATTCAATATACTACCTCTTATACTGAGCATAATGGACTTCTCAAAATTGTGGTAACAATTTAATCCCTCAGTAGCAAGTTTTGCAAATAAATTTGCATCACATACCCATATCCTTAGTGTGTCACATGAAACTTTAGTTTGACACATGGGTTTCATAGTTTTATAACATTGAAATGCAGCAATAGACAATAATATAATCAAAAGCACTTAAGAATAATCAAAACAACAATTAGAATTAACCAAATAGCGCTTAATACATTCTGTTATAGATACCGTGACATTCGATCTATAAATGTCACTAACAAAAATTGGACCTTTAGCGACGTTCAGAACATACTGTCACAACAGAAACAGTCACTATCCAAGACCTTTTGCGACGTTTAGAGCAGACTGTCACAATATATACAGTCACTGTTCATGACCTTTAACGTCGTCCTGAACAGACTGTCAGAAAAAGTACAGTCACTTATAAAGTGACATCCGGTCTGTAACTAAGCAATGGTGATAGAAAATAAGAAGCAATATAAAAATGCTAAATAACACCATAAACAGAATATTTAAACTTTACAAAATGGGTTGGAGTCAAGCCAGGGCGAACCAAAAGAAACCAAGTCCAACCGGTTCAAGAGGGTTCCGGGTCAAAAAAATGACACGGGTTAGAATCCGGATAAAATCCACAAATCTCGGATCAACCACATGGGTAGAAGGATCGGGTTAAGGGTCAACCCGGATGGGTTTCCCACTCGGTTCCCTTAGGTGGTTTCGGTTTAAACCCGAATGGCATTTGGTCCGGGTCATGGACTAAAATGACCAAAACCGATTGCCATTAATCCGGATAACAAGAATATTTTTTTTAAATTCTTTAAAAAGGTCTAAAGAGACCAAAAAGCCCACAATTGAATATTCTATTTTCAAAGTTATGCCATTGGCATAAACGCTCACAGAAAGTAATATATATTGAAACCGTCGGTCACAATGGCTCCGAAACGTGCCGAATCTTTCGGCACTCCCCTTTGGAAAACGGAGAGCACCACGGCGCCGTTGCGACCAAGGTAAAAATGCCACCACCATAAACCGTGAAGCCCCACAGATCTACAGCAACTACTGCTGGCTGTGCAGCGCAAGGCAACGGCAGGCTGTCCCTTGTGGGCAGGCCTGAGGCTGCAGATTAGCCTATGGCTGCGGGCCTTCTTTCCAGTTCTAGACGAGCATATGCCAACTACTGTCCTCACTCAGTAGGAAAAACGAAAGCATTCCAGAAATTTTTTTTTTTAAAAATAAAATACACCGACATCTTGATCAGGGGAACAATGAAAAAACAGACCGGGAAGGCATGCGATCCTTACTCTGATACCATATGTTAGCCATAAAAGGAGATTAACATACCTCCTGTTGGTCCTGGTCCGACGAATATCGAATCAGTCACTGTGGAAGTGTTCGAAGTATTCGATGCTATTGCAGTCAAGTTTCTTGTAATGCCTTCGTCAATGTATTTAGGGACTGCTTTATGGTTTCTCAGTCTCTCTTTAGAGTTTACGAATGGATGGATTAACGTAATGAATATCTGGAAACTAGAGTCCCTCTCTTATATGCCTCCTTGTAACTGTTTCCCATCAAGACAGTTACAGGTGATGGCGGGTCCCACTTTGCACACATGTCAGACTAACATGGCAATAGGGCCACATCAGTCCAATAGAATGCTGATAATACAATATAATTGAAAAGATTGATCAAAGTATTAACCAAAAAATAAAATGACAAAATATCACAACTCAGAGCAACCTTTCTTCCCTCTTTTATGGAAAACAAGGACAAAAGTCTCATGCCCC
>CM053273.1:43716598-43755821 GCA_028583415.1 Protea cynaroides
AAAAATTGAAAAGTGGAGATATGGTCCATTTAAGTTGGGATGAGCAATATTTGCCTCTCAACATCAGAAAAATGTAATCTTTGAGGATATGAGGTGATCATTATAGTGTTTTCTTTTTTCTTTTTTTATTTTTTATTTTATTTTTTATTTTTTTTGTATGAATTCAAATTGTGTTATCATTATTACATTGTTTTCATTTTAGATTATGATTCTTATTAATTATTAATAAATCTTCTTTGGTATGTTAAAATTGCAAGTGAGTATTTTTTGAATGGAACAAAAGCTAATTCGTTGGAGGTTGATTGTCAATGATTAGATAAATAGGAATTTTATTTTGGAGATAATTAGTAAATGGAATATGTTATTAGAATTACTCTATGGCAATAGCGCTATAGTAAATGAAATATGTAATTAAAATTAGGCTATGGCAACAACGTTATAAGTAAAATAAGTGGGTTTTATATTACTCCACATATTAGATTCATCAATAATATATTTTTTTTTTACTTTTTGATTGTACAAATCAGATATCATATATAGTTTAATACGTAGATGGATGTCTATTGCTAATATTCTCTTTCAATTTTTTTTCTGTACTTTTGAGATTTTGATTCTTACTCACGAGGAGTGAGTTTTAACACGTGAGAGAAGTATTTGTGGCTCAAGCACCTACATATTGTTGAAAACGCTGCAAAAGAATAATTAAAACATTCCTTCTTGCCTAAAGATACTCATCTATTCTTATTCAATCATAATTGATGTCATTTGCCATATTGTATGCGAGTCTTTAGCTCAAACAAGTAAAGCGTTTGGGGGATTCCCCAAGAGATGCTGCTTCGATTCCCTCAAGACTTGTTGAATTTTCTTGTGTCGCTCATTTTTTAAATCCTTATGGCATGAGTACGTGTTGATGACATCTCTCATCTCTCTCTCTCTCTCTCTCTCTCTCTGTCTCTCTCTCTCTCCCCCTCTCACACTAGTACATGTTGATGCCATCTGCAAGTATAATTTTACTCTTACCTGTTAATGATTATAGCTGAACCCTGGTATTTGCTTTTTCTGTAGGTAGGTTAGTATCTACACCTTCAATGTTTTATAAAATACTTGTCCTTCATTAGAGTCTTTTGCTCAAACAAGTAGAATCCTTAGGAATACCCAAGAGATGTGGTTTGAATCTGTAGGACTCATTCAATATTCTTGTCAAATTTTATAAATTCTTATGGCATGATGAATGTGTTAGCCATAAAAGGAGATCAACATACCTCCTGCTGGTCCTGGTCCGATGAATATCAAATCAGCCACTACGAAAATGTTCGAAGTATTCGATGCCATTGCCGTCAAGTTTCTTGTAATCCCTTCATCAATGTATTTAGTGACTACCTTCTGGTTTCTCAGTTTCTCTTTAGAATTTATGAATGGATGGATTAACGTAATGAATATCTGGAAACCAGAGTCCCTCTCTTATATGCCTCCTTGTAATTGTCTCCCATCAAGACTGTTACAGGTGATGGTGGGTCCCACTTTGCACACGTGTCAGACTGACATGGCAATAGGGCCACATCAGTCCAACATTCTCCCACTTGGTCCATATTGCCACAAGTCAAGTGAGTGTAATGTGTTGCTTTCGTTGTACGGCCATACATGAACTTAAGTTCTTTAAACATTCAAGATGAAAATTTCAATTCATGAATCATTGCGGTACATGTCCAGTATGTTGATCATTACAATGAATTGTCATTTTCACGATGAATCCTAATGTGGGTAATCCCAAAACTTCAGTGAATTAATCCCACGATCAATTCAGAATCAACCCCAAGGTCAATTCGAGGGTACAATTCTTAATGCCCTTTGGACTCAATGGGCTTCTGTCATTTTCAAGAAATTAATAGCACTTACATTATAAATAACAGAAAAACAATTAGGTTAGGAAAACATCAACTTAAGGTTGCAACATTTCAAATAAACATCAGATACTGAAACGACGTAAGCCCATACATCCCACATGTTTTACAAAGACATTAGGTGGGAGCGCTTTAGTAAAAAGGTCAACTATCATCTCTGAGGTACCAATATGTTCTATAGAAACACGATGATCCCGAACATCCTATTTGACAACAAAATACTTAATCCCAATGTGTCTACATCGACTCACAGAGCATGTATTGTTAGAGAACATAACTGTCGAGGTGTTGTCACAGTAAATCCGTATTGGTCTTTCAATAGACGGAATAACTTGGAGGTCTGTAACAAAATGACGTAACCACGACGCGTAAGAGACTGCCTCATAGCATGCCACTACTTCTGCCTCCATCGTAGAAGATGCAGTCTTTGGTTGTTTTACACTTTTCTAGGATACTGCTCCTCCGGCTAGCATAAAGATGTATCCTGAAGTGGATCTCCTTGTATCACCACATCCAGCATAGTCCGAATCTGAATATCCGACTAAGTCCAAATTTTCAACATGTCAATATGTCAACATATAATCTTTGGTACCCTGGAGGTATCTAAATACCTTCTTTGTTGCGGTCCAATGCGACACACCAGGATCTTGCTAAAATTTTCCTAAAACTCCCACTGTAAAAGCGATGTCTGGCCTTGTGCAAACTTGTGCGTGCATCAAACTGCCAACTGCTAACGCATATGGGACACTATGCATTTGTTGTTGTTCTAGAACTGTCTTAGGACATTGATCCAAGCTTAGTCTGTCACCTTTGATCATTGGTGCTACACTAGGTTTACAGTTCTTCATGCAGAAACGTTCCAATATTTTCTCGATATATCCTTTCTGGGACAATCCTAAGATCTTATTAGATCGGTCCCGAAGAATTTCTATGCCTAAAACATAGAAGGCTTCACCCATATCCTTCATATCGAAATTAGATGCCAAGAACTGTTTTGTCTGGTGCAATAGACTATGATCACTAGAAGCCCAGAGTATGTCATCCACATATAGTACCAAGATGATGAAACGACTTCCCTCTTTCTTAAGATAGATACATTGATCAGCACAATTCTCTACAAAACCAAAAGAAGTAATCATGTTATCAAATTTAAGGTACCATTATCGAGAAGCCTGTTTCAATCCATATATGGATTTCTTGAGCTTACAGACTAAATGTCCTTCATTGTCATTTGAGAATCCGTCTGGCTGCCTCATGTATACCTCCTCTGAAAGGTCACCATTTAGGAATACCGTTTTGACATCCATTTGATGTAGCTCGAGGTCAAAATGGGCTACAAGAGCCATAACGATCCTAAAGGATTCTTTTCTGGAAACTGGTGAAAAGGTCTCTTTATAATCAATATCTTCCTTTTGATTAAACCCTTTCACCACAAGTTGGGCTTTATATCTTTTGATGTTACCAGTGGAATCTCTTTTGGTTTTAAAAATCCATTTGTATTCCACAGGGGATGCTCCACTGGGTAATTCGACAAGATCCCAAACTTGGTTCTTATACATAGAATCCATCTCATCCTTTATAGCGTTAAGCCATAGAATGGAATCATTACAGTTCATGGCTTGTGAAAATGATGTTGGATCTTGATTAATCCCATCACCACCATCACTATTTTGGAGGTAAACTTGATAATCAGAAGATATTACCGGTTTTCTGACTCTCGAGGATCTTCTTAACACTGTTTGATCATCAACCTCATTTTGAACATGGGAAGGTTAAGTTACAGGTTCTGCAACAACTTCGTTGCTATGAGGCATCAGTTCAACAGGCACCTGCTCATTCGGTGCCGATTCAGTAGATGATGATCCTCTATATACAACAATTGGAGGAATATATCCTCTGAATTCTCGTATGGGACTAGGAACTTGAATAGATTGTTCATCAAACTGAATGTTCAGAAGTCTTGACTCCCACTGTTGTTGCCATCCTCCAGAAATTTGGCATTTTTAGATTCTACAATTGAGGTTGTATATGAGGGATAAAAGAACCTATAGCCCTTAGATCTCTTAGGATAACCAATAAAGTATCCACCGACTGTTCTAGGATTTAACTTCCCTTCATGCGGGTTATATACCCTGACCTTAGCTGGACAGCCCCATATACGTGTATGTCTTAAACTGGGTTTGCATCCTCTCCAAAGTTCATAAGGTGTCTTTGGAACTATTTTTGATGGTACCTTGTTGAGGATATACACTGCAGTCTTAAGGGCTTCACTCCACAAACTTAATGGAAGTTTAGAATTACTTATCATACTTCTCACCATTTCCATAAGTGTCCGATTCCTTCTTTCAGCAACACCATTTTGGTCAGGAGACCCAGGCATGGTATATTACGGAACTATACCTTGCTCTTTAAGGTAATGGGCAAATGGTCCTAGATTCTGTCCAGATTCCGTATATCTTCCATAATATTCCCCACCTCTATCTGATCGAACAATCTTAATGATTTTTTAAGTTTGTTTCTCAACTTCAGCTCTGTAGCTCTTGAAAACATTAAGTGTTTCATATTTATGATCTATGAGATAGAGATACATGTATCTGGTATGGTCATCTATGAATGAGATAAAGTACCTCTGACTGTTCATACAAGGTGTAGAAAATGGACTACATATATTTGTGTGTATGATTTCAAGTGTCTCAAAACTACGTCGAACACCTTTATTAAACTTGTTGGTCTGCTTGCCCTTTATGCAGTCCACACAAGTCCCAAAATCTGAGAAGTCTAGGGTTTCTAGGACTCCTTCACTCATCAACCTTTTGAGTCTATTTATAGAGATATGACCTAACCTCTGGTGCAAAAGTTTGGATGAATTCTCATTCACAATAAACCTTTTTATTGCCAATAGTATCAGAAGAAGTAAGTAAATTACTTTCAAACGTAGGATCTAAATGTATTAAATATAATTCATCCACAAGATAACCAGAACCGAACAAAATATTGTTTCAGTACAAACTGAATACAGTACCATCAAAATTAAACACAAAACCTAAAGGTATTAATCTTGGAATAGATATCAAGTTCTTGGAAAAAGACAGAATATAATAGCAATTATTTAAATCCAACACGGCTCCAGATTGCAGGATGAGTCTGTAAACTCCAACAGCCTCTACTTGAGATTGCACCCGATTTCTTGAGTAGATGCTCCTCTCATTTTCCTTCGGTGGTCTTGTTTGGAGAAACCCTTGCAAGGTATTGGCAACATAGATTGTTGATCCAGAATCAATCCACTAATTATTGTGATGAGTATTTACCAAATTAGACTCAAAACAAACAAATGACATACCTTTATTTTCCAGCCAGGCTTTGAACTTGGCACAGTCCTTCTTATAGTGTCCCTTCTTTCTGCAGAAGAAACACTTGGGTTCCTTAGGTTTGCCCTCTTTATTCATAAGTTTCTTACCCTTCTTTTTCAACCAAGGCTTTGTTGACTTGCTGGACTGTCCATGCTCTTTGAAAGTCAAATTGATACTCTCAGCTTTAGATTCTCCCTTTAAGCGTCCCTCTTCTTGTACGCATCTGGTCAGGAGTTCATTTGCAGACCATTCTCTGTCTTGCACATTGAAGGTAACCTTAAAGGTCTCAAATTCTTTAGGGAGAGTATTGAGAATATGGTGCACAAGGTAGACTTCCGAAAGGTCTATCTCGTAGTCTTTCAGCTGGGCTGCAATGTCTCTTGTCTTCATGATGTGATCACGTACATCCTTGCTTTGTACTTTATAGCTCCAAGCTTTGCTATCAGAGTGCTCACTGTAGAACTGTCAGTACTGACATACTGCTTCTTAATAGTATCAAGATATTCCCTTGCAGTAGGCTTGTCGGGAATAGACCTTCTGATTGTCCTACTCATATTGGCCTTAATGAGCCTCAAACTCATATTGTTGCTCCTCTGCCATTTTGCATAGTAGTCTCTCTGATCTGGTGTGTTTTCATCCGTGAGATCTTCAGGTTTTTCCTCATTGATAGCCAAATCAAGATTCATACAGCCTAGGGTTAGTTCGAGCAACTCGAGCCATTTAGCATAGTTTTCTCCATTCAATATATGGAGCTTCATTTGATTGTCCAATACAACTGCAATCAAAATAATAACTTAATAAGTGACATACTCACTAACTCAATAATAAAAAAGTCAATGCTTAATCATAAACAAAATATGACTTTCTTTGGGCAAAAGTTGTAACTTATCACAAGTTGTTACTTAGATGCTGATATCAAGTCATAATGATAACGTCAGCAGCAAATCAAAACTCCTCACAGTCTACCTTTGGGCAAAGACTATGATTTGTGGGGTCTACTTCTTAATTAATAAGACTGAAACACATTACAATCAAGCCAAAAGGAATCCCGTACCTTTGGGCCATAAGAATTCCTTCTGTCTAAATGCTTTGCATTCCATCTTATTCCAACTCATACATGAAGATTGACTACTTCCCTTTGGGGACAAGTGCCAAAATCCATGCACAAGTTACATTACAAATGATGCCAAAGAAATTTATTCAATATACTGCCTCTTATACTGAGCATAATGGACTTCTCAAAATTGTGGTAACAATTTAGTCCCTCGGTAGCAAGTTTTGCAAATAAATTTGCATCACATAACCATATCCTTAGTGTGTCACATGAAACTTTAGTTTGACACATGGGTTTCATAGTTTTATAACATTGAAATGCAGCAATAGACAATAATATCAAAAGCACTTAAGAATAATCAAAAGAACAATTAGAATTAACCAAATAGTGCTTAATACATTCTGTTATAGATACAGTGACATTCTATCTATAAATGTCACTAACAAAAATTGGACCTTTAGCGACGTTCAGAAAATACTGTCACAACAGAAACAGTCACTATTCAAGACCTTTTGCGACGTTTAGAGCAGACTGTCACAATATATACAGTCACTGTTCATGACCTTTAACGTCGTCCTGAACAGACTGTCACAAAAAGTACAGTCACTTATAAAGTGACATCCGGTCTGTAACTAAGCAATGGTGATAGAAAATAAGAAGCAATATAAAAATGCTAAATAACACCATAAACAGAATATTTAAACTTTACAAAATGGGTTGGGGTCAAGCCAGGGCAAACCAAAAGAAACCAAGTCCAACCAGTTCAGGAGGGTTCCGGGTAAAAAAAAAAATGACACGGGTCAGAATCTGGGTAAAATCCACAAATCTCGGATCAACCACATGGGTAGAAGGATCGGGTTAAGGGTCAACCCGGATGGGTTTCCCAATCGGTTCCCTTAGGTGGTTTCGGTTCAAACCCGAATGGCATTTGGTCTGGGTCATGGACTAAAATGACCAAAACCGATTGCATTAACCCGGATAACAAGAATATTTTTTTTTTAAATTCTTTAAAAAGGTCTAAAAAGACCAAAAAGCCCACAATTGAATATTCTATTTTCAAAGTTATGCCATTGGCATAAACTCTAACAGAAAGTAATATATATTGAAACCGTCGGTCGCAATGGCTCCGAAACGTGCCGAATCTTTCGGCACTCCGCTTTGGAAAACGGAGAGCACCACGGCGCTGTTGCTACCAAGGAAAAAATGCCACCACCATAAACCATGAAGCCCCACAGATCTCCAGCAACTACTGCTGGCCGTGCAGCGCAAGGCAGCGGTAGGCTGTCCCTTGTGGGTAGGCCTGAGGCTGCGGATTAGCCTATGGCTGTGGGCCTTCTTTCCGGTTCTAGACGAGCTTATGCCAACTACAGTCCTCACTGGGTAGGAAAAACGAAAGCATTCCAGAAATTTTTTTTTTTAAAACAAAATACACCGACATCTTGATCAGAGGAACAATGAAAAAACTGACCGGGAAAGCATGCGATCCCTACTCTGATACCATATGTTAGCCATAAAAGGAGATTAACATACCTCCTATTGGTCCTGGTCCGACAAATATCGAATCAGTCACTGCGGAAGTGTTCGAAGTATTCGATGTTATTGCCGTCAAGTTTCTTGTAATGCCTTCGTCAATGTATTTAGGGACTGCTTTCTGGTTTCTCAGTCTCTCTTTAGAATTTATGAATGGATGGATTAACGTAATGAATATCTGGAAACCAGAGTCCCTCTCTTATATGCCTTCTTGTAACTGTCTCCCATCAAGACAGTTACAGGTGATGGCGGGTCCCACTTTGCACACATGTCAGACTGACCTGGCAATAGGGCCACATCAGTCCAATAGAATGCTGATAATACAATATAATTGAAAAGATTGATCAAAGTATTTACCAAAATATAAAATGACAAAATATCACAACTCAGAGCAACCTTTCTTCCCTCTTTTATGGAAAACAAGGACAAAAGTCTCATGCCCCCTTATTGCTTCTTATTTTTTAGCATTGTAATTTACAAGTCATTGTAGGAAAAAAAGACATATATATATATATATATATATATATTGAAAATATATTATTCACTTGTACGTGGACTGGATATTTGGATCATTTTTCTTATTTGAATGTGCTTGCATGTGCCAAGTGGCGACTGGAGAAATGGGAGAACTTGTTTCCCCTAAACAGCCCATTATGTAATTAGAATTAGAGATGAGGCATTCTACAATCCAGTCAGAGTCATATTTTCGATTGATTCACCTAACTGATAAGCATATATAGTACATAAGGTTTCATAGGATACAATCACCCATGCATTTGGATTTTTTTTCCCAATAGGTTCAAAATCGATAGACGAATAAAGAATCATTAGAAACCTAACCATCTTGAACTGTTTAAAAATCTTAATATAAATGATAACTTTCGATTCATTCTCTGTTTCTTCCTCTTAGATGGCACAATAGACTCATCTTAGTGTTCTCAAAGAGCAGACTCTTCATTTCCATAGAGAACCAAAGATCATTCACATTCCACATGATTTTAGCATCGGCTTCTTGCCTTCGCCACATGGTCTGCAACTGATTATGAATTTCTAATTCTATCTCTTGAACTCTCCCTAGTGCTTTTTTTTTCCTTCTAATTTATTTCTATTTTGTTTTTTCTAAAGGATTTTTTTTTAATAAAAGAGTGTTCTCTCGTGCGCAGTTTCTAATTTGAGTGCCTACAACTGTTAAGGAATCTAAACCAGATCATCCCGTTATGAAATAGGATGAATATCTACTTTAGGACTATTTAACAAAAGGGATGGATATGAGAATAGCCTTCTTGGAATCGAAACTGATACAGAACTGTCCCATCTCCCACTTTCGGAAAAAAGAAGTCTCTCTCACACATCCCCTTCCTCCATCCTCTTTGAAATCTGGATTCTTCTCTTACATTAAGTGACCGATTACCAATCCATCTTGTACTTCATTGAGTTGATTCATCATTCATTGATGAATCAATAAAAGCCTGTCAATGTGGATAAAAATCCTTTCCACTTGCCCAGTCATCCAATCTTCTGTTGGATGAACTGGGATGCATTGGCATACATGCCAAACATCTCAATCCATCCAATCGATGATCGGGCGACAAGAGACGATTCAAGTCTTGTCAACCCTCACCCATCTATTTGAGTTTGAATCACTAGCTTGTACATGTACTCTCCATGGGATCCCATCAGTGATGATGTGGTGTGGGACCCACTGGATATAGATGGTGATGGAATCTCATAGAGGATACAAGTACATAAAGGTGAATTATTCTCATTTATTCTCTCTTCAGACTTTATCCTTTTTCTGTACACACTTTCGACATAAATAGGGAAGTCACAACAAAATTGAAGTTTTTTTACATATGATAAAACAGTCTCAATAATTAATAAATTAAAATTTCTATTTTATTCTGACCAATACTGAATACTCTGAAGGGAAAATTACACTTATCTTCCCTCACGTTTGCTCAAATTACAATTGCCTCCTCAATGTTCCCAACAATTACAACAGTCCCATTTTTCTAACGATGTTAAACTTAACCTCCAATAGACAATCATACCCCTCAATCCAGTTATGTAAATGTCGACATTACAATCATGGTCATGAATGGTTGCTGGCATGAATAGAAGCCCTGTAAGACATCCAAGAAAAACAGCAATGGAGAACTTCCCAAATCCATTAACTAAATCAAGTTCAAAATCGAACAACGAAGGGGTAATCTCCTTAACTAATGGGCCGGTTTGATTTTGAGTTGTCATTGGGATGGTTTGAGCCTTTTTAGGTTGAAAAACCATTAGGAAACCCATTAAGACCATTTAGAAGGCTGAAGTAGCGAAGCTAGGGTATAATATTCGGTCTGTTTGAGCCATTATCGTGCTCGGTTCATCGGTCTGCCTTTTTCAAGATGATTTTGGACTAGCCCGGACTAGACCAGGACTGGTAGTATATGCCATACAATTTCAAGTTAATTTGGATCGGTTCAATCTGGACTACTGATTCAGTCCCAAAATTGACACCCATAATTATAAGGGTAAAATAATTCAGTCCGACTAGATGGATAAAAGAGTTTCCACGCAACTTGACTATGATCCGTTGGATGGATTAAATGAATCTCAGCCTTATATTGCAATTGCCCTTCATCATCGATGTCATCAACTGCCATTGCACCCTAACCCCTTTCTCTCACTTCCCCTTCCAATGGCAGTTGATGACTTGTGCCATTCTAATCTGTGCGAGGGCTGGGCCGTTTTCTGATGAGGTGCCAGTGTAGGTTTGGATTTGGTATGTATATTGTGGATGGGTTTGTTGTTTTTATTGATGTTGCTGGCCATCCTCCCTCGCATGCTGCATGGTAGCTACAAGCCTTTAACCTCTGGCTCGTGGTGGTTTATTTTGTTACGTCTTTAATGGACAAACGCTAATGCTGACAGTGACACTAACACACTGCACTTTTTTTTTTTTTTTGGGTAGATACTGCGCTGCACTTTAGTGAATTCAAATCTTTTCTTCACAGGGGTTCGGGAGTAGACTTGATTGCACCAGCCGATACCCGATATGTGGGCATCGGCTAGATCTGAGCCCTCCATTCGAGTTGGTGCATAAACTGATACCCCATGTTGGCTCACCTTACTGGCTTGAATGGGGAGCTCGGATCCAGTTGACGGCCACGTGTCGGCATCCGCTAGCAGCAGCCGAATCTCCTCCCGAACCCTTGGGAGGAGATGATTTAGATCCCACATGGTTGTTCGCAAACCGAATGACACTAAAAACAACTAAACGGACAGTATCCTTTCCATCTTAAATTCCATCCTCAGTGGGGGACCATGGTTGGCATGACCACAAACTAAAGCATTACAGGCTTTACCAAAAAAAAAAAAAGCATCACCGGAACCCTCAAATCGGATGAATCCATTGAGTAATCATCCTCACGTCCCTTGATGATTTTCAATTACCTTATAAATTTCTTGAGGAAAAAAGGGACCAGGTTTTTGGAGATGTAAACCGATTTGGTACAAATAGATATGGATCCACATGTGAACCAATATAATATTTTCGATTACCCATTTACATATCTGAATTGTGTATGCCGAACCTTCTTCTCTGTATGGATATAATTTGTTTCGGTTCATGTCTCTTAGTTTTCTTTTCTTTTCTTCATTCTTAAAGCTTGTCAAATCTTCAAGAACCTTTTACATCATTATTTACTTAACTTTTTATTATTAATTATTCAGATTAGATAAATTATGTTTTGGATTTTATTTTTTATTTGGGTTGGAATAGGTAACCGAATTAACCAAAAATATGAAAAGCGATTCACATCCATATCCATTTAGAGATATGTGTATCCGGATCTAAATTCAAATAATCTGAAAATATAAACTATCTGATCCAAATAAATATCCAATTAATAATACAAAAAATAAATAACTAATGATCTTGAGGCATGAGAGTTACATAAGTCAGAAGTGTAAATGATTACTTGAAACTTGAATCCAATTCGCATCTATATTTGTTTCAAGGTATTCCAATGCAAATAAAGAATATCCAGATCTATATTCAAATCGTTTAAATCTATGATTGATTCTGATTCTTGAAGGGTAAAATGCCTGAATGAAACTCGATAGCAGGAGCAGCCCCACCACCTCCAAGACTCAAAGCCGTAGCCCATCAAGTATGGAAAAAGATTCCTCTGTAGTGAGGCCACCTGTGTAGTGAAGATCTTATCCATTCAAAGTGAATTAGTATGTATCCCAAGGCAGTCAAAGTGCATCAAGATATATGCCGATCCACTTTGAGTGGATGAGATCCTCACTACAGCTCACTACAGGGGATCCTCACTACAGAGGATCCCAGTCCATCAAGTATGTGTAGAAATCGTCTCTTGCTAGGGGTTCGGCAAGAGACTCAGTTGTATTCAGCCGATGCTCGACACATGGGTGTATGCTGGATCCGAACCGCCCATCCCAGCTGATCACTGAGCCGACACCTCTCTGCATTTCATCTTATCAGCTGGGACGAACGGCTTGGATCTAGCTGATACCTACATATTGAGCGTCGGTTGGATGCAGTTGACTCTTCTGCCGAACCCCTGACAAGAGACAATTTGGAGAGGATTTGAATCCTATTATTTGGACCAATAAATGTTAAGCAATTTCTTTTTTTGCATTCATGCAAACTTTACAATCTTAGGGACATATATTAAGTTCTTATATGAAGATTATATATAACTAGAAAGTTCTTAAGTGAAACTTACCCAAAAAAATTTTGACTTAAAAAAAAAAAAAAAAAAATTCCTAAGTGAAGATTTAAACTTTCTTTTCTAAGGTTTTTTATTTTTTATTTAGGTATGCATACAAAATCCTAACTAAAACTATCGAAGAAAAAAGAGAAAAAAACCCTAATATTTAGGGATATATAGAAGGTTCTTAAAATATGAAGATTACATAGGAGGTTTCTTTTCTAAGCACTCTTTGTTACTGTTATAAATATGACTAACCATGAAATGAAGTATTCAACACTTAATAATTTTCTGTCCTTTTTATTTCTCTGTGCATTCAATGAAGAAAACAGCTTTTTCCCCTAGTTTCTTCCCTTTAGGATCGGGAAATGGTCGGAGATTGATTGAGATAAGAAAAGAAAATAATCTCCCAAATAGAAGCTCAACCTAGTCATACCAATCACTCCATCACATGTGTTAGTCCCAGGTTGACACTGAGAGGGGGGGTGAATCAGTGGCCACTAAAAGTTCCTTTCCACTATTCAGTTATGGCCTGATGCTATGCAAGGGCAGCCAAGAGCTGTTGATCAATTTGTGCTATGCTGCCTTGAGCTAATTACTTGAGACTCTCTCACAGTCAATCTGTCAAATACATTTCATGCATACACCAACCACACACCCACAGGTATCCATACCAGGAGCTTGGCCTGCCAAGTGTGTACACCCAGACCTGCAGCACACAGACTTCTAATGCACACTCACATACAACATTCACAGAACACATGATATAACGTGGTTCACCAATCACACACTGTGATGGCTACTCCACGGGGCAATACCCTAACCAGGGTTTCGTATATACCCAATACTCAACAGTAATGCTACGGTTGCACCTACAACCCCGATGCTACAACATCAACCGCATTCACAGCTACAACTGTGTCCTAGGCACCAACCCCAACTCCAGTCAAGCACCCACTTGACATGGTACACAATATATATATTAAACATTCATACAAACCCTTCCCATATAGCACTGATACAAGAAATAGGATTTGTGTGCGAGCTTACCTCCCGGTCTTGCTCACTACTGATGCAAGCCTCTCTGTGTAAGCATCTTGGCCTCCTCTCAGGCTCCACAACTCATTCTTCAACACACTGACTCCATAGGACACACATAGCTGGTCCACACACTTTCTTCAAGCTTCAACGAAGCTTTCATGGCCTCACACTGCCAGTAGGAGTCTCTCTCTCTCTTAGAGAAGCTTCAATGGAGGGTTCTCACAAAAATCGCCATTAGAGGCCTTCTGCTCGAGCTCAAACCGCTGCCAATCTCCTCTATTTCGAAAATCCTTCAGTTTGATATATTATGGGCCTCGATCCGACATCGGACGGTCGAGATATCATCAAAAGAAGTTCGGTGGATGAGATTATTCCAAATGGAATCTTTCTCCCTGATTCCGTGCGCCGCGACGCACCATAGCGCGTCCACCTCTGACCCACCGTATGCTGCTGTCGAGCCCTGATTGGCGGAGAGGGTATCAATGATTTCAGGCCACTAGATCGATCAGAGAAACATGGGATTTCATATGCGCCTTAGGGTCGGCTTCATCACGTCAGCGGAACTCGACGCAGTTGATAGCCGTCAGATGGGAACCCATGGCGCCGACGCACCATACGCTTGCAACACTGGATCCTGGATTCAGTTTGGTGCGACGCAGATCCTCATATTAGGCTGCCTTCGGCCAATTAGAGGACTCGCGCAAGCATCTTGACGCAATCAGTGGGATGCACAGTATCCCGCCTCTTTGTGGATCGCCGATCTCGAATCAGGCTTGCATGGCTTGATCTGAGCCGTTGAGGTGGAATCTTCCACATTTTCATTGACCAAAATACCCCTCCACAAAGTGTGGTAATGCCCTGTATATCCAAAATATTCCAGTAAGGTTTTGAGTCGGCCTTTCTTTGGGGCAAAACGTCGAACATGTCATGCGCATGCCGAGTGCCCTGCGATGGCTTGCGGCGCGCGCGTGGAATCGTGTCATGCGGTGCTTCTTGCGGGGGTTGTTGCCTTGGCTTGTGGCATGGCATGGCATGCGGGTGCTGCTTGCTGCTGCTTGCGCTGTGCTTGCTATGCGCATGGCTCCCTCCATGTGCGTGCTGGCATGGCCCTTGCTGTGTGCATGGCCTTTGCTGTGTGCATGGCCCCCCTTTTGCTGTGCATGCTGGCATGGCCTGCTGGCCTGGTGCCACGGGCATCTGGCCTGCTGGCCTGGGCACCCAAGGTGGGACCCACCTGATCCCGACCTATTCTCTCTCCTCTTTCTCTCTCCTCTATTTTCTCTTTCTTCTTTCTTTCTCTTCAGCTGGACTTTCTCATCAGCTAGGCTTCATTCTATTCGGCTGCTGTATCAGCCCAGTCACCTTGACTGATTGAGAGTCCTACAGATACTCTCTCTCCTCCATATCACTTTTTCTGTTAAGGTTGCCAACAATGACAACACTTACAACACACTGTCAGGTAGGGGTGCAAGTTTTACCCTGATGACCCGAACCCGCCCAGGCCCGCCCTTAACCCTGGCAGGGTTGAACCCGGCCCGAACCCTGACAGGGCTGGGTTAGGGTTTAATTTTATACCAACCCTGGCAGGGTTGGGTTGGGTTAGGGTTGACCCCCTGGGTTGAACCCGACCCAACCCGACCCTGTATATATTTGAAAATATTTATATAAATATGTATTTATTTGAATATATATATATATATATATATATATATATATATATATATATATATATGTATATATATTATTATTTATTATATATAAAATTATAAACCTAAAGGCTAAAGCTAAACCTAAGTTCTACTTCTACCTAAGCCGTAAGCCCTCATCGACCAGATTATCTCATTTTCTCTGGATCTCTCTCTCTCTCTCAAGAAGACGAAGCCCTAACTCCTAAGAAGACGGCGGCACTCGGCAGCCGCGGCACCGCACCTTCTCCTCTTCTCTTCTTCATCTCTTCTCCTCTTCTCTTCTTCATCTGTTCTCTTCTTCATCTCTCTCTCAAAGACTCAAACAAAGTCGAGTTTACGAAACCCTAAGAGTAGAGGCGACGCCTTCATCTCTTCTCTTCTTCATCTCTTCTCTCAATCTCTCTCTATCAAACGAAACCCTAAGAGGGAACGGTGCCTCCTAGACTTTCAATCACTCAATCTCTCTGATTCTTTCGACTCTCGACTCTCTCTCTCTCGGGTCTCTCATGATTTCTTTGATTTTTTGATGTCCTGTAGTTGTAACTTTTAATGTTCTCCTTCATTCTGAATCGGATAGTTGCAGACTTGCAGTTGGTTGTTTGGTCATTCTGACTCTCTCTCTCAATCTCTCTGACGGATATCAAGTAAGTTACTTTGGAAAAGATTAAGATTGCAGTTGGTTGTTCGGTTTTTGCTTGGCTATTTATTTTTTTTACTCAACTACAGAAGTTAGGTGCCTTGGATTGAGTTTATGTTTATTTCTTTATTTATTTAGCTTGATTTTGAATTTCTTACACAGCAGAAGAGAACATAAATGTTATCAGTGGAGTTTTATTTGACGTTTTGGGTTTAGAATATGAAATCAGAATATGCATCTTTTTTACATTAAGCATGATCAACAATCATGTTAAAGAAACATCACAGTCAAATTTGTGATTCTACAAACTTGGCCAGATCTGGCCAGATAAATCGAATCTGAAAAATTAAAAGAAATCGATCAAAACATGATTTAAAAAAAAAAAAAAAGAATCAACAGAGAGAAAAACTTAGAAGAAACAAAGGAATTATATCAAGAAACTCAAAGCAAATCAAACAAAACCTGAATCTAGAAAATTGAAAGAAAGCGATCAAAACATGATTAAAAAAAATGAAAGAACCGACAAAAATTTTGGTCACTCCTAGATGAGGGATTGCTGAACGGGTGTCTTCCTGGGCATGAAGATGGAGTTCATGGATTGTCTGACACTCCTTTTCCGTTGATGATAAGTTTTCAATTTGGATTGCATTTTGTATGCATTTTTGGAATGTATTCTTACAAATGCATTCTTTAAATAAGATAAAAATAGGTCAGGGTTGGACAGGGTTAATCAAGGTCAATCTGACCCTGAATCAGGGTTAATCAGGGTTAACCCGACCCAACCCGGCCCTGTCAGGGTCAATCAGGGCTGGTTAGGGTTAGGCCCAACCCTGTCAGGGTCAGGGTTAGGGTTGTATTTTTTTTAACCCTGACAGGGTTGGACAGGGTTAGGGTTGAGCATAAATAGTCAGGGTTGGGGTTAGGGTTTTGAAAAACCCGGCCCAACCCGGCCTAGTTGCAGCCCTACTGTCAGGACAGGGTTTCAACAATCTCCCCCTTTGGAATTGTTGGCAACAAACCTCAACAAACCTCCCCCTCTTGAGGTAACTCTCTCAATGTGACACAACCTTCTTGCCATCTTCTCCCCCTTTGACAACAAGTCCCAAAGGCTGAATGAGCTCCCCCTTCATATCAACTCCCCCTTCATATCAACTCCCCCTACATAGCCTCACCTGTAGGAGTGCCCACCGCATCTTTCCAATCCTACAGATGAAAGATGATGCTATGAAGTCAGCAACTCCCCCTACACATGTGCCATCTACAATGTGCTCAAAGTCACTACTCCTAGCCGAGCTCTGAGATTCTCAAAAGAGTCTTTCGGAAGAGCCTTGGTGAAGATGTCTGCCACTTGATCTGCTGTAGGAACAAAGTCCAATCTCACTTCCCCTTCAAGCACTTTCTCCTTCAAATAATGATATCTGATGTCAATGTGCTTGGTCCTTGAGTGTTGCACAGGATTCTTGGATATGTTGATGGCACTCATGTTATCACATTTGATGACCACTGGTTCTTCACAGATAATACTGAAGTCTGACATCTGTCTATTCATCCAGATTACCTGAGTGCATGTAGCTGCTGCTGCAATGTACTCTGCCTCTACTATAGATAAGGAGACAGACTCCTGTTTCTTGCTGTCCATGCTACTAAGCCTTCTCCCAAAAAGAAAGCACCACCACTAGTGCTCTTTCTGTCATCAATGTTACCAGCCCAGTCTGCATCTGAAAAAGCTGTCAAAGTGAAACTTCCAATCTTTGGATACCACAGACCATAGTCTGTTGTGCCTTTCAGATATCTGAGTATTCTCTTCACTGCCATCAGATGAGTCTCCTTTGGACAAGCTTGAAATCTGGCCACCAGGCATACTGCTTGCAGAATATCAGGCCTTGAAGCTGTCAAGTACAGTAGACTACCAATCATTGACCTATACAGGGTCTGATCAACTGTTGGAGAATCATCTTCTGAACTCAGCTTGATATTCAATGTCATTGGTGTCCCCACTGGTTTATAGTCCTCCATCACAAATTTCTTCAACATCTCCTTGGTATACTTCATTTGAGAGATGAAGATGCCATTTTCTCTTTGATGAATTTGCAGCCCTAGAAAGTAGGATATCTCTCCAAGCATAGACATCTCAAACTCTGTTCTCATCCTCTCAGCAAACTGCTTGCAAAGCTTCTCACAGTGCCCCCCAAAGATGATGTCATCCACATAGACCACAACTACCAGTTGACTGCTGTCTTCTGTCATGACACATAGGTTGCTGTCCACAACTCCTCTTCGCAGACCCAACTTATGCAGATATGTATCAAGCCTTTCATACCAAGCTCTTGGGGCTTGCTTCAACTCATATAGAGCCTTCTTCAATTTGCAGACCATTTCTTCATCATTACTGAGTTGGAACCCTTCAGGTTGCTCTGTGTACACTTCCTCTTCTAGATCACCATTCAGGAATGTAGATTTCACATCCATTTGATAAATTGAATCCTCTGTGTAAAACCAATGCTAAGAACATTTTGATAGACTCCAGCCTTGCCACAGGTGCAAAAGTCTCATCAAAATCAATTCCTTCTACTTGAGCATATCCTTTGCATACAAGTCTGGCCTTGTTTCTCACAACCTAGCCTTCTTCATTTAATTTATTCCTGAAAACCCACTTTGTGCCAATCACATTTTTATCTGTTGGTCTAGGAACTAACTCCCAAGTGTTATTCTTTTTAATTTTGTCAAGCTCATCATTCATAGCTTTCAACCAAAATTCATCATTGCTAGCCTTATGTACAGTTTTAGGCTCTATCTCAGACAATAATGAATAAGTGGTAGCTTTCATCCTTCTGATTTGTATGCCTGCATTTGGATCTCCTATCACTTAATGATTAGGAAGAATTTTCAACCATCTGTTGTCTCTTGGTCTGCCATCTTTCTGCATGTCAGTCTGAATCTCTTGCACTTCAGATTCTTCTTCATCCTGCTGCCCTTTGTTGACTGATAGAGTGTCATCTTCATTAAGTTCTTCAATAATGGACCCTTTCGGTTCAGCCCCCTTTTGATTTCCTATATTCTCATCAATCTTCACATCTGAGCTCTCAATAATTTTTCCTAGCCTCTTGTTGTAGCACCTGTATGCCTTACTTTTGAAAGAGTACCCAAGGAATATGCCTTCATCAGCTCTGTCATCAAATTTGCCAAGATTTTCTTCCTTTCGCTTGATGTAGCACTTTGAACCAAAGACTCTGAGATACTTCACTGTAGCTTTCTTCCCAAACCACAGTTCATAGGGTGTTTTGTTCTCATGAGGCCTTAGAAGACATCTGTTAGTGATATGCACTACAGTATAGATACCTTCTCTCCAGAAATGCTTTGCTGTGTTATTTTCTGCCATCATAGTTCTAGCCATTTCTTGCACTGTTCTGTTTTTCCTTTCAACCACTCCATTTTGCTGAGGTGTTCTTGCTGCTGAATGTTGAATCCTGATTCCACTTTCACTGCAGAAGTTTGAGAATTCACTCCATGTAAATTTTTTGCCTTGATCAGACCTTAAATACTTAATTGTGTTTCCTGTCTTATTTTTCACTCTCTTCTTGAATGCTTTGAACTTGTCAAGAGCTTCAGTTTTGTCCTTCAGAAACATCACCCAGGTCATTCTAGAATACTCATATATGAACAAGATGAAGTATCTCTCACCTCCTATTGCCTGTGTTCTCATAGGTCCACACAAGTCTGTGTGTATCAAGTCAAGTGGTTTACTTGAATGGTACTCCTTTGATTTATAAGTAGCTCTTGCCTGCTTACCCTTCTGACATGGACCACATACATGGCTCTCTGGAGTCTTTATGATGGGAAGATCTCTCACTGCTTGCTCTTTGCTTATTTTAGTCAGATTTTTGAAGTGAATGTGTCCCATTCTTCTATGCCACAACCAATTTTCATCTTCTTGAGTTATCATGCACTTGTTGATGGCATCTGTCAACACATACAGATTTCTAACTGTTCTTTCACCAGCAGCCACTGCCTTTCCTGTTCCAACCCTGTGAACAACAAAACCTTCATTATTGAAAGTGATCTCATGTCCTTGATCACATATCTGACTCACACTGAGTAGATTATGTTTCAGCCCATTAACATACAAAACATTGTGGGACTTTATCTTCCCATTGTTAAAGTTCACTGAACCTCTTCCTTCAACTCTGGCACCTTCATTATTTCCAAATTTCACTGTTCCTCCTTCTACAACATTGAGGCTTGTGAATTTTTCTTTGTTGCCAGTTATGTGTGTTGAGCATCCACTATCCAGAATCCATGGAGATTGTTTTCCTTTGTTTGCTTTAAGTGCTGCTTGCACCAACAAAGAATTGTTCCTTTTCTTCTGTGATTTTTCCACCCATGTAGCCTTGTCTTTCACTGCAATAGGCTTCCTTGTATTTCTTACCATTTCATTATCTTCTTTTCTCTAAACTAGTTTTCTTGGAGGATCATTTCTTTCCTTTCTCTTAGCTTGCCTTTGAGATGAAAGAATTGTTTTGCAGTTTCTGGCTATATGCCCAAGTCTTTCACATCTATAGCATATTACTCCCTCATCAGCAAGAGGAGCAAATCTATTTCTGTCAATGAACACTGGAGGTCTTTGTTGTCTTCTACATTCTGCCACTCTATTCCCATAGGCATTACAGCCATAACAGTATCCTCTAAATCTGATTCTCTGTACCTGCTTGTTTCTCTGAAACTGACCATTCCTCTGGAGCTGACTTTATTTTCTCTGACTGCCTTGCCTGACTGTCTTGAAGCCCTCTTCATCATTCTTGCTTTTAGTAGCTCTCATAGCTGGTGGTTCCTTCTCCTTTTCTTTCACAAACATAATGGGATTACTTGCAGATCCCTTTTCTCTTATCTCCTTAGATAGCTGCTCAGTGTATCCAAGTCCAGATTTAATATGAGAGGATCTCTGGTAACTCATAATCTCATCAAGGATGTTGTCTTCCTCCTTGTCTTCATCTTCAGAACTGCTGCTTTCTTCATCTTCTTGTAACCTGACATTCTTATCTTTTGACTTTAGAATGGTTACATGAGGGACTTTTGTAGTAGCTTCAGCATGATTTTTCTTCTTTGTAGACTTGGCCAGATCTGCCATAAGTCTTATAATTACTTCCTCAACCTTCTTACACTCAGAAGTCTTTTGTGTAAGATCATTGTCAAGCTCATCAGTAATTTTTGCTTTCCTGAGAGTCTCTATAATTTCAGCATTTATCTCCTTTGCTTGGTTGAGTTGCTCATTCAAGTTTTTGTTCTTCTTTCTTTCTGACTTGAGCTCTGTGAGTGCAGAAAGCAACTCTGCTTCAAGATCTGGATTGTCATCTTCTTTAATTATTTTCTTGACACTATCACCTTTCCTTTTTGTTGTATCACTCCCTGTAGGAGTCTCTTCCAGTCTTGCCATAAAGAGAATATCATCATCATTTTCATCTTCAAACTCATCAGAGAGGTCATCATGCTTTGACAGATAACTTCTCTTTCTTGGAATGAATTTCTTCTTTCCTTTCTTTTCTTGGCTTCCTTTAGATTCTTCTTCATCAGAGTCATACACTCTACCCTTCTTCTGGCACTTAGAGGCAAAGTGTCCTAAGCCACCACAGTTGAAACATCTCATTGAAAACTTGTTTTTGAACTTCTCAGATCTCTTCTTGAGTTTGTTAGCCAGATAGGCTATAAGTTCATCATCTAAATCATCTGTGTCCTCCTCTGCATCAGCTTTTGAGCTTTCCACTGGTTCCTTCATTTTCAATTTTTTAAAGGCTTCAAAAGCGGCTTCCTTCTCGGCTGGCACTGGCTCAAGCATTCTCATCTCATAGGTAGTCAAGATACCATGTAGTTCAACTGTGGTCAATGTATCCAAAGTGGCAATTTCTTCAAGGGCTGACACCTTGGCATTATATAGTTTTGGAAGTGTCCTCAACACCTTCTTGACCACATGAATCTCCTTCAACTCTTCACCCAATGCTCTGATTGCATTGGTGATCTTGTTTACTCTATTTAGGTAAAACTCAATTGTCTCACCTTCACTCATTCTCAGGCTTTCAAATTGAGATCTCAGTATCTGCAATTTAGCCTCATTGATTTTACTATCTCCTTCATGTACGCTCTGCAACTTGTCCCATATCTCCTTTGATGTTGGACAGCTGATTACTCTAGTGAGCTCATTACTTGTAAATGCAGCTAGAAGAGCTATGACAGCCTTAGCTTCATTTTCTCTCTTCTTCATCTCAACAGTATCACTGATATCTTTAGTTGTGTGCCTATACCCATTCTTCAGTGCGAGCCATACCCCATATCCTTGTATAATCAAGTAAGCCTCCATTCTGATTTTCCATATGCTGTAGTTGGAGCCATCAAACATAGAAATTCTGCTGTGCCCATGATGTTCTTCATTTGTAGCCATAACTCAGTCTCAATGCACTCTCTGTACCTGAAGTTGCCAGTCTTCTTCCCTTGGGAATTCAGCTCTGATACCAATTGTTAGTCCCAGATTGACACTGAGAGGGGGGTGAATCAGTGGCCACTAAAAATTCCTTTCCACTATTCAGTTATGGCCTGATGCTATCCAAGGGCTGTCAAGAGCTGTTGATTAATTTGTGCTATGCTGCCTTGAGCTGATTACTTGATACTCTCTCACAGTCAATCTGTCAAACACATTTCGTACACACACCAACCACACACCCACAGGTATCCATAGCAGGAGCTTGGCCTACCAAGTGTGTACACCCAGACTTACAGCACACAGACTTCTAATGCACACTCACATACAACATTCATAGAACATATGATATAACGTGGTTCACCAATCACACACTATGATGGCTACTCCACGGGGCAATACCCTAACCAGGGTTTCGTATATACCCAATACTCAACAGTAATGCTACGGTTGCACCTACAACCCCGATGCTACAACATCAACCGCATTCACAGCTACAACTGTGTCCTAGGCACCAACCCCAACTCCAGTCAAGCACCCACTTGACATGGTTACACAATATATATATATTAAACATTCATACAAACCCTTCCCATATAGCACTGATACAAGAAATAGGATTTGTGTGCGAGCTTACCTCCCGGTCTTGCTTACTACTGATGCATGCCTCTCTGTGTAAGCATCTTGGCCTCTTCTCAAGCTCCACAACTCATTCTTCAACACACTGACTCCATAGGACACACACAGCTGGTCCACACACTTTCTTCAAGCTTCAACGAAGCTTTCATGGCCTCACACTGCCAGTAGGAGTCTCTCTCTCTTTTAGAGAAGCTTCAATTGAGGGTTCTCACAAAAATCGCCATTAGAGGCCTTCTGCTCGAGCTCAAACCGCTGCCAATCTCCTATATTTCGAAAATCCTTCAGTTTGATATATTATGGGCCTCGATCCGACATCGGACGGCCGAGATATCATCAAAAGAAGTTCGGTGGATGAGATTATTCCAAATGGAATCTTTCTCCCTGATTCCGTGCGCCGCGACGCACCATAGCGCGTTCGCCTCTGACCCACCGTACGCTGCTGTCGAGCCCTGATTGGCGGAGAGGGTATCAACGATTTCAGGCCACTGGATCGATCAGAGAAACGTGGGATTTCATATGCGCCTTAGGATCGGCTTCATCACATCAGCGGAACTCAATGCAGATGATAGTCGTCAGATGGGAACCCATGGCACCGACGCACCATACGCTTGCAATACTGGATCCTGGATTCAGTTTGGTGTGACGCAGATCATCATATTAGGCTGCGTTCGGCCAATTAGTGGACTCGCGCAAGCATCTTGACGCGATCAGCGGGATGCACAGTATCCCGCCTCTTTGTGGATCGCCGATCTCGAATTAAGCTTGCGTGGCTTGATCTGAGCCGTTGAGGTGAAATCTTCCACATTTTCTTTGACCAAAATACCCCTCTACAAAGTGTGGTAATGCCCTGTATATCCGAAAAATTCCAGTAAAGTTTTTAGTCGGCCTTTCTTTGGGGCAAAATGTCGAACATGTCATGCTCATGCCGAGTGCCCTGCGATGGCTTGCGGCGCGCGCAGCATCATGTCATGCGGTGCTGCTTGCGGGGGCTGCTGCCTTGGCTTGCGGCATGGCATGGCATGCGGGTGCTGCTTGCTGCTGCTTGCGCTGTGCTTGCTGCGCGCATGGCTTCCTCCATGTGCGCACTGGCATGGCCCTTGCTGTGTGCATGGCCTTTGATGTGTGCATGCCCCCCCCCCCTTTTGCCGTGCATGCTGGCATGGCCTGCTGGCCTGGTGCCACGGGCATCTGCCCTACTGGCCTGGACACCCAAGGTGGGACCCACCTGATCCCCACCTATTCTCTCTCCTCTTTCTCTCTCCTCCATTTTCTCTCTCTTTTTTCTTTCTCTTCAGCTGGACTTTCTCATTAGCTAGGCTTCATTCTATTCGACTACTGCATCAGCCCAGTCAACTTGACTGACAGAGAGTCCTACAGATACTCTCTCTCCTCCATATCACTTTTTCTGCTATGGTTGCCAACAATGACAACACTTACAACACACTGTCAGGACAGAGTTTCAACAACATGAGTTCAATCAAAGTTTTGAACTTGACGAGGGTTTGGTTGTTGATCACATCTATCAGCATTTAAATGTCCATAATCTGAATTCAAGTGAGAGAGACATGATGCAAATTCCCATTAAAGTACTTTATAGTGGGAAAAAATTCATATAATGTTTGGAGATAAGGGGTTATAGGTATGTTTTATCCATGGGAACATTGTTTAGAGAAAAGAAATTGAAAAGTAGAGATCAGGTCCAGATAAGTTGGGATCATGGAAATAAGCATCTCAACATTATATAATCTTAGACTCATAATACTATATATATGAGGTGACCATTACAAGTTCTGGGTTATATATCATTATCATTTTGTTTTCTTTTTTTATTTAATTGGCTTGTTCCATTGATATTTTTTTTCTTTTTAATTTGCTCTTTTAAAATTGCAGGTGGGCATTTTTTGGATAGAACCAGCAACAACTGATTCGTTAGAGTTTGATGGTCAAAGATTAGATATAATGGAATCTATTATTTTTGGAGTTAATGGAATATGTTATTAGATTTAAGATATGGTACTGGTGTTACAAAATAAGTGGAATTTATAGTACTCCACACATTTTATATATATATATATATATATATATATATATATATATATATATATATATATATATATATATATATATATATATATATATATATATATATATATATATATATATATTTAGATGTCAATGTTTTAGTAGATGGGTGTCTATTGATAATAAACTCTTTCAATTTATATTTAATGTTTTCAGATCATTTATTTGCAATAATCTCTCTCTCTCTTAAATAACAGTGGAGCCTAAATCCAATCATTTTTTGGTTATTCATAGGTTTACTAATAATACACACATGCAAGGAAGAGCATTCGATGTTATCTTATATTCAGTTTTATTGCAGTTAACAATTTATGATTTACAAAGGATGTGCCAATGAGGATCTTTTTCTTTTTTGTTCATAATAAATGGTTCTGTTCTTACTTGGATTAAATAGTAAATGGTGTGATAATCCAAATCACATTTGAATTATTTACATATAATTTGCTAGTACCTGTTTAAGTGGTTCGGATCAATTTCACTACATGATTTCGGTGCCTTTCTTGAACTGTTAAAAAAATTATCTTTTTAGTTCGCTTTTTTTTTCTTCTTAATCTTAAAGGTCTGGAAACAGACTGCAGATCCAGATAATGAACCATGAGGAGCCATTTTTTTTGGGATCCATGCCTTACAAGCACAAGTTGCCCTAATATAGGCCATAATTAGAATCACATGTTATTATGATAGATGAATTTTGGACCATCACATTAGAATTTTGATTTTAGATGAGATAGAAAAGAGTGGTAGATTCTACTTAAATAGATATGATTCATTGTATGGCCGATTGATTGGACTGATGGTACGTAGTAATATTGAGGTTGACTTTGGTTGGAGAATCTAGGAGACTATAGTACTGCACTATGTTGTTTGTTTTTCCGGGTATATTATTCCAATCTTTTATGTACTTAGGTTTATTTACAAGAAACTTTCTAGTAATTACAAATTATGTACATTCAACTCTAATCGAATTAATGGCGTTTAAAAAATAAACTAATTTATTCTTCCACTAAAATCAATGCTTTCAAGTCTCAACCCTTTATTGGGGTTCCCAAAAAAAAACCCCTTTCTTTGGATTTAAAGAAAGATCAATATGGAATTCTCTCTTCTTTCCCCAAGACATGAGGGAAAACATAGGGTTCTTAGAATACTAAAACATAGATGAGCGAGGGAACCATGGACATAGGATCAAAATCTCTTAAGCTTGCCATTTTTGAAAAACTTGATGACCTGAACCCTTTGTAGAGGGTGCTGTCGGAAAGAGCGCAGCCAGACAAGATGAAAAATCACTCAAGAAGAAAAGCCTTTCTTCAACTATTAGAAGGAATGAGAAGACAGAGGTTTAAAAAAGACAAAGGTAATATTTTTAACGGAAGGTAAAATTATCATTTTATATTTTCCATTAGAAATCTTAACAATGTGGGATGCAGTTGTCATTAATGACAATGAAAATAATAGAAAATGATTGTCATTATGGTAAAGCAAAAAATTTCTTAAGAATTAATTTCTATTTTTAATACAAGCCATGTAGTAGATATTTTGTTTTTTTACAAATAAATTGCGCCTATTCATTTTATGACATTCAAATTAAAAATTCCTAAAAGTAATCCACACACATCATGCCATCATGGTAGTCTCAACCAACAATCCAAAACCTTTATTTTTAGGGGAAAAGACAGTTACCAATTTACGTTAATGACAGTTGAACACCTAAGTTCTAAGAAAAGACAAATGATCCAATTTTTAATCGTGTTAAAGTTAACTTTTTCATTGGCAATTCTACCCTCGCTCCCATCTATAGTCAGATCCATTAGAGCTTCGCTTGAGACTCTGAGAGTACCAAACGAACAACCAAAAATCAAGAAATCCCCCTTCTCTTCTTGATTTCCGTCACCCTTCTCCATTTTTTTTAAATCTTCTTTCCTCGAATCAATCTTTAGGTTGCAGTGAAAGCTCTTGAGAAATACAGATCTAACAAAATCTATATTAGAATATATTATTCAACATTTACATAGTTTTATAGTTTTACCCTTTAGTTAGTCTGACAACAGGTCAGATTGTATAAATATACTGTTTGCACTATTCATTCATGATATAGAATGAATCTTCAGTTCCGTTCTCAATCCTTCGTCATGGTACCAATCTGACATGGTATCAGAGCTGAGACGATTTTTTTTCTCTGTGATTCATTCATTCACCTTCAATCATGTCTTCAGAGTTCTCGTCTGAAATCTGGACATGCTTCTTGGGGAGCATCCCGTAGTGTTACACAGAGAGCTCAAGATAAACTTTTCGTTCGTTGAGCTACTGGAATCTGCAATTTGTCTAAGTTCAAGATCTGTTCATCTCATTCTTGCAGTCCGCTGTTAGGGACGATCAAGTTGATGGACCTTGAATGACACTGAGAGGGGGGGGGGGTGAATCAGTGTTAATACATTTTCCCTGATATTTCTTTGCTGCCCAGTGCTTATGATGAACCAGACTGCCTCACACACAATCGTATGCAAATCTACCTCGCAACCACTCAGTGGCCAGGTCTACCAGATTTGCACACCCATCCTGCAATTCATTCCACGCACTTCACAAAGTACATAATTAAAACAAGTCAGAACACAGAAGAATTACGTGGTTCACCACCACAATGAGTGATGGCTAATCCACGAAGTAATGCCCAATGGGCTCCGTATTTACTCAATACTCAACTTTTAGCCCTTTACAGGACAAGGATGGTCACCCTAAATTTTCCCAGCATAAAACTGAGAGGACGTAACAACGCCAGAATTCAGGCATAAAGCCAGTGTCCAGCACCCACTGAACACACCACAACTAAAACAATTTTTGGGGCTTATAATGATGCCCTACAATTAAATCCCAATCTAGCAAGGCATTCAATATTTTCTTCTCTTTTTCTTTGCCTAATGCTAGCATACAATAGATTCCCATACAACGTAGGCATTCAACATTATCAACCTACTTTAACATACAATGCATTAATTCAATAAACAGTAAGAGAGTTGAGAAAATCTCACAACCAATTTTTTCTGACAACTGATGACATTCCTCTTCTTCTGATAATCAGTTTATCCCTTGTCATATGCAACCAAGCTCCACCAGCCTTCAGAAACACATCAGTGTATCAACATCAGCACTAACAGGGATGATGAATGATTGTCTTCAATTTTCAGAGCCAGAAAAACCAAAACCCATGAAGTTCTTCTCTTTTTCTTCAAAAACCCCTTTTCAGATCTGTTTTTTGCGGCCACAAGGTTCTCAAACCATTCTCAATTGATAGAGAATGAAAAACCTAGCTCGGAGCAATTTGGATCGTCGGATTTGGCCTCCGGATGATCAAGTTATGGCAAAAACAAGTTCGGCCACTAAAAATATTTTAAATGGAATCTTTAAATTCCATTTGGTGCACCTGCGATGCACCGTAGCCGCGCCCGCCGTCTGGGTGTCGTAACCTAATTGGTTGAGGAGGGAATCAATAACCTCAGGCATCAGATCAATATCAAAAAGGTAGGATCTGACAGGATCCCTTGGATCAGAATAATCCCGCCTCTGAAAATCAGAGGTCACGTGGTGCGCAGGATTGGCATCTTTTCCGCCGTCGCACAGTGAATGTATCACACTGAATAAGAGCGCCGATTCCATGTGCGCGAAACACGTTTTAAACTGCGCCCAACCAATGGGCTCCTTCGCGGGAGCATCAAACGACGCCGAATGAGAAACACCTTAGCCCACCTTCACCAGAACCACCGATTTGGAATCTTGAAGGCGTGGCTCAATCTAGGCGGCCGATCTCGCATCTTCAACATCTTTTGTTCCTAAAATACCCCTGAAAAACTTGAAAATGGCCTCTGGAAATCACAATTCTCTTCAAATCACCCTGTAGAGTGACTTCTTCCCGAGAAGAAATCACTCTAAAATTGGTGCCTCTCTCTCTCTAGACAATGTGTCGAACAGGTTGCGGGTGTGCTAAGCGCGCGCCTGTGCGCACGCCTGTGCGTGCCAAGGCTGGCCATGGCATGGCCGGCGGGCCTAGCTGCTGCTTGTCTGTGGCTTGGCCTGCGGGCCTTGTTGCTGGGCAAGCCATGGCTGCTGCCTAGCATGCGGCCAAGGCTGGACCTCTGCCAACCTAAAGACTAGTGGGTCCCACCCACACCTGGGTCCCACAAATTTCTCTCTCCTCTATCTCTCTACAGGCTTCTCTCTCTTCTTTCTCTCTCTACAGTCTCCCTCCATTTTTCATGCTTTACATCACCTGTAACAAAACCGCATCGCCTATTTCACTGCCATATCGCCTGTAGGGTCCGCATACACTCTCTCTCATCAAACTTGACCGAGTTAGCCTAATTTGCCAATAATTATAATATGAAGGCCAACAATCCCCCCCTTTGGAATTGTTGGCAACTACTCAATCACAGACATTTCTCCCCCTTTGACAACAAGAACAAAGGGATTGGCTAGATAGGAGTGCCCACCGCATCTTCCCAATCCTATGGACGCTCCAAAACATAAACCTAACACCATAGTAACACAAAAAAAATACCAATAAACTCCCCCTAAGTCTTACATAGGGAGCAAAAAAAATAGAACAGGCAAACCCTGCTCCCCCTCACTCCAACCTCCTCAATGCTTGGGGAAGATAATCACTCCCAATTTCTGTCACAAGTGGTCAAACTGATCTCTGAGAAGTGGCTTTGTGAAGATGTCTGCAATCTGCTCTGCTGTGGGAATGAACTCTAACTGAACTTCTCCTTCGAGAACCTTCTCTCTCAAGAAGTGATATCGAATGGCTATGTGCTTTGTCCTGGAGTGCATAACAGGATTTTTAGATATATTTATGGCACTAGTGTTCTCACAAAACATAGAAATAGGTTTCTTTGACTCAATGCCGAGATCCTTCAGCATCTGCTTCATACATAATACATGTGTGCAACATGAGGTAGCTGCAATGTATTCAGCCTCTGCCGTAGATAATGATACTGACTCCTGTTTCTTACTGTGCCAAGCCACTAAATTTCTTCCAATATAAAAAGCACCTCCACTAGTGCTCTTCCTATCATCAACACATCCTGCCCAATCTACATCTGAGTAAGAAGATAATTCCAGATCCTTGCTTTTGGCATACCAAAGACCATAGTCCATAGTCCCCTTTAGATATCTGAAAATTCTCTTCACAGCTACAACGTGTGTCTCTTTTGGGCTAGCTTGATATCTAGCTACCATGCAAACAGACTGTAGAATATCTGGTCTTGTAGCAGTTAAGTAAAGCAGACTTCTAATCATTGACCTATACATTGTGTGGTAAACTGATGGAGAGTCATCCTCTTTGCTTAGCTTACAACTTGTCATCATTGGAGTGCTCTGGGTGTACAGTCTTCTATTGTGAATTTCTTCAATATTTCCTTCAAATATTTAGTCTGAGATAAAAAGAATCCATTCTTTAACTGACTGATCTACAGACCTAAAAAATAAGATAGTTCCCCAATCATGGACATCTCAAACTCATCTTGCATTCTTTGAGCAAAGTCCTGACATAATTCATCCTTTTGGCCTACAAAGATGATATCATCTACATATACAACCACAACTGTCTGATTGCCATCCATAGATTTAACATATAAATTGCTATCATCCAAACCTTTCTTGAAACCCAACTTACAGAGATATGTATCCAGTCTTGAATACCATGCTCTTGGTGCTTGCTTCAGCCCATACAATGCTTTCTTCAGTTTACAAACAAGTGTAGGGTCCTCACTCAGTTGAAATCCATCTGGTTGTTCAATGTATACCTCCTCTTCCAAGTCACCATTTAAGAAAGCTGACTTTACATCCATCTGATAAACTTTGAAGTTCTTGTGCACTGCAAAAGCAAGAAACATCCTGATGGCTTCCAACCTAGCCACAGGAGCAAACGTTTATTCAAAATCAATGCCCTCAACCTGAGCATATCCTTTACAAACCAATCTGGCCTTGTTCCTTACAATTTTTCCATCTTCATTGAGTTTGTTCCTATAGACCCATTTAGTACCAATAACATTCTTATCTGTAGGCTTTGGCACCAATTCCCAAGTTTTATTTTTCTCTATTTGATCCAACTCTTTATTTATTGCTTTGAGCCAACTTGCATCTTCACATGCCTCTGCAACTGATTTTGGTTCAATGTGAGATAATAAAGAAAACATTTGTTTTGGTTGTCTCACCTTCCTTGTTTGCATACCAGCTGATGGATCACCAAGAATTAATTGGTCAGGATGATTCTTTTTTACTCTGCTTGAGCCACTTTTGTTCTGCCTATCTGCCTCTGAATCTGACTGCTTTTCTCTTTCTTCTGTATCAACCACTGTTCTCTGTTCTGGAACATTTGTCACATTTTTCTCTTTTTCTATTTCACTGTCATTTTTCTCACTATCCAAATCTTCAAAAATATGAGGATCACTGGTTGACTCTGGAGTTGAATTTTTATGCTCATCTACTCTCACATCTGCACTCTCAACAATTTTACCAAGCTTCTTGTTGTAACATTTATATGCTTTGCTTGAGGTAGAGTAGCCAAGAAAAATTTCTTCATCTGCTCGATCATCAAACTTCCCTAAATCATGATTGGTGTTTTTGATATAACATTTACTACCAAACACTTTGAAGTGCTTTGCTGTGGCCTTTTTACCAAACCATAATTCATAGGGAGTTTTGTCTTCATGTTGTCTCAACATACACCTGTTCTGAACCTATACTGCTGTATGCACTGCTTCTCTCCAGAATTTGTTCCCCATGTCATTTTCTGTCAACATAGTCCTGGCCTTCTCTTGAACATTTCTATTCTTTCTTTCTGCAACACCATTCTATTGTGGTGTTCTAGGAGCTGAAGTCTGTCTTTTTATGCCATTCTCAGAACAAAAATCTGCAAAATTAATCCAGGTGTATTCTCCTCCCCTGTCAGACCTTAAACATTTAATTTTCTTTCCTGTCTCATTTTCAACTTGAGCTTTGAAGATTTTAAACTTCGCAAGAGCCTCTGACTTATTTTTCAAGAACATTACCTAAGTCATCCTGGAGTAGTCATCTATGAATAGAATAAAGTACCTCTCTCCTGAGATGCTCTGAGTTCTCACTGGCCCACATAGATCTGTGTGAATAATCTCAAGTGGTTGAGTAGTATGGTAATCTTTTGATTTAAATGATACTCTTGTCTGCTTCCCTTTCTGACAAGATGGACATATGCCATTGGTAGGCTTCTTCAAAGAGGGGATATCTCTCACAGCATTTTTATTGGAAATATTTACTAAATTTTCAAATCCAATATGCCCCAGTCTTTTGTGCCATAGCCATGTTTCTTCTTCTTGGCTCAACATGTAATTTTCTTGAAAATCTTCCGACAAAGTATAAAGATTTCCTGACATTCTCTTTCCAGTTGCCATCAATTTTCCATTGTCAGTTCTTCGAATCTCACATCCTTGATCACTGAAAATTAATCCGTGGCCCCTATCACAAAGCTGACTGACACTCAATAGATTATGTTTCAAGCCTGAAACATAGAGAACCTCATGAGATTTTACCTTCCCATTGTTGAGGCTAATGCTTCCTTTCCCAACAATCTTTGCACCAATATCATTACCAAACTTGACTGAGCCTCCTTCATAATGTTGAAGTTTCTAAAGCCTCTTACTATCTCCTGTCATATGACTCGAACATCCACTGTCAAGAATCCATGGTGTAGAACTATTTTGAGCCTTGAGAGCTGTCTGTACAACCAAAGAGCTATTTTTCTGAACCCAAACCCTATTATTTGATTTAGATATTTCATCTTGCTTCTGTCTTGGAATCTTGCTTCTAATTCTGTCATACTGTCTCTGTGAAGGTGGCATAGGGGGAAAGATGGTTCTACAGTTCCTTGCTATATGCCCAAAAATGTTACAGTTATAGCATTCAACAAAATTTTCTTCAAGAGGGGCAAACTGATTTCTGCTTTCAAATCTAACTTGACTCATTTTGAACTTACAGGTAGCTATTCTGTGACCATAATTATTGCATTTATAACAGTAACCATGAAAATAAGATCTTGGCCTAGAAGGAGCCACATAACTCATCTGTCTCTGCAATGCATTGGGATAATTTCTTCCATAGATGTTAGTCTTTTTAACTCTCCTACCTTGCCTTGCATTGTTGGTCAGTGGAGTAGGAACATGATTTTCTTTTTTATCATAAACCACAACAGCCTTGTCCTTTTCACTCTCTTTCACAAAAGAGATGGAACCTTTTCTATTTGAGTTTGCATTATTTGAAGTCTCTCCCTTATCAAAACCAAGACCAAATTTTACATTGAAAGGTCTTTGAGAATTAATAATTCCATCTAGCTTTCTGCTACTGGGATGTATTGTAGTGTTGCTTGGCTCATCAGATTTGTTCAATTTTTGTTATCTTTCAAACTCTTCTATTTCATATTCATTCACCTTTACTTTTAACAAAATAAATTCCTTTTCAAGCTCTTCAAATTTTCTTATCACAGGGGCTTGTGTTTCAAGTTGAGCTCTCAAACCTATATTCTCAGTCATTAGTTTGGAGTGGTCTGTAGATACCTGTCCAAGCTGAGTCTTGAGATCTTCAACAATTTTCTTGGATTCTACAACTTGAATTCTCAAATCTTGAATTACCTTTTTCTATTTTATAACTTCTTGTGAGGCAAGCTTGTTATATTTTCTTTCTTTCTTGAGTTCCTTCATAGTTGCAGCAAACTCTTCTTCAAAATTTACCTCACCTTCTTCATGATCACCAGAGCTTGAAATTTCATTCCCTTTTTCTTCTTCACTACTAGAGATAGATTCCACAATGCCTTCTTCATTGCTTCTTGAGGAGAATTTTTCTTTAGCTGTGTTCTTCTCTTGATCTTCAATGTAAACCATGAACAAAGCCTCACAAGGCTCATCTTCTGAGATTTCATCAGAGTCATCATCTGAGGATTCAGTGCTTCTTTTGGAGATAAAACTCTTTCTATTTGACCTATTTTTTTTGAAGTTGTAGTTTTTCTTTCCCTTAAACTTGTTTTTTCTATCATCTTCATCATCACTGTCAAACTTACTCTTCATTGGGCACTTTGCAGCGAAGTGTCCAACTTTACCACAATTGAAGCATTTGAATGGAAGCTTGTTTTTATACTTTCCTGTACCTTTTTTTAATTTCCTAGTGAAATGAGCTGTGGCTTCATCTTCACTTTCTTCCTCATTTTGTTTTTCAGAAATCTTCAGCTTCTTCATAGCCTTGAAAGCTACCTGCTTGTCACTAGTGGTTCCTGGATCAATCCTCATCTCCAAAGCTGTTAAAGCTCCATGAATTCCATCAATAGTGACCTGTTCCAAGTCCTTGGTTTCTTCAAGAGCTGATACCTTTGATTCAAATTTTGAGTGAGAGACCTCAAAATCTTCTGACAAACAATATGACCTTTTAAATCTTCACCAAGTCCTCTAATAGAATTGACCACTTCATTAACCCTGTTCATGTATTGATCAATGGTCTCATCTTCATTCATCTTCAGATTCTCAAACTGACCTCTGAATGTCTGCAGCTTGACAGTCTTGATTTTCTTATCTCCTTCATATATGTTAATCAGTCTGTCCCATACTTCTTTTGCTGTCTTGCAGTCCATGATTTTAGCCAGTTCACTATTTGTCAGTCCCCCTTGAATGGCATTGAGAGCCTTTTTATTATTTTTAGAATTCTTTTTGTCTACAACTGTGGGAGCATTTGTATCATGTGGAGTGTAGCCATTCTCTACAGAAGCCCAAACATCATAACCAAGAGATCCTACATAGACCTCCATTCTTCTTTTCCAAAAGACAAAATCCATCCCATCAAACAAGGGGGGCTTGTTTGAACCTTCTCCAGGTGCCATATCTTTATTCTGATCTTCTCAGTTGCTGATTAAGCTGTCACTGAGCCTGGTGCTCTGATACCAATTGATAGACCTTGAATGACACTAAGAGGGGGGGCAAATCAGTATTAATACTTTTTCCCTGATATTTCTTTGCTGCCCAGTGTTTATGATGAACCAGACTGCCTCACACACAATCGTATGCAAATCTACCTCGCAACCACTCAGTGGCCAGGTCTATCGGATTTGCACACCCATCCTGTAATTCATTCCACGCACTTCATAAAGTACATAACTAAAACAAGCCACAACACAAAAGAATTACGTGGTTTACTACCACAATGAGTGATGGCTAATCCACGGAGTAATGCCCAATGGGCTCCGTATTTACTCAATACTCAACTTTTAGCCCTTTACAAGACAATGATGCTCACCCTAAATTTTCCCAGCATAAAACTGAGAGGGCGTAACAACACCAGAATTCAGGCATAAAGCCAGTGTCCAGCACCCACTGAACACACCACAACTAAAACAATTTTTGGGGCTTATAATGATGCCCTATAATTAAATCCCAATCTAGCAAGGCATTCAATATTTTCTTCTCTTTTTCTTTGCCTAATGCTAGCATACAATAGATTCCCATACAATGTAGGCATTCAACATTATCAACCTACTTTAACATACAATGCATTAATTCAATAAACAGTAAGAGAGTTGAGAAAATCTCACAACCAATTTTTTTTGACAACTGACGACATTCCTCTTCTTCTGATAATCAGTTAATCCCTTGTCATATGCAACCAAGCTCCACCAACCTTTAGAAACACATCAGTGTATCAACATCAGCACTAACAGGGATGATGAATGATTGTCTTCAATTTTCAGAGCCAGAAAAACCAAAACCCATGAAGTTCTTCTCTTTTTCTTCAAAAACCCCTTTTCAGATCTATTTTTCACGGCCACAAGGTTCTCAAACCATTTTCAATTGATAGAGAATGAAAAACCTAGCTCGGAGCAATTTGGATCGTCGGATTTGGCCTCCGGATGATCAAGTTATGGCAAAACCAAGTTCGGCCACAAAAAATATTTTAAATGGAATCTTTAAATTCGATTTGGTGCACCTGCGACACACCGTAGCCGCTCCCGCCGTCTGGGTGTCGCAACCTAATTGGCTGAGGAGGGGATCAATAACCTCAGCCATAAGATCAATATCAAAAAGGCGGGATCTGACGGGATCCCTTGGATCAGAATAATCCCGCCTCCGAAAATCGGAGGTCACGTGGTGCGCAGGATTGGCATCTTTTCCGCCGTCGCACAGTGAATGTATCACACTGAATAAGAGCACCGATTCCATGTGCGCGAAACATCATTTTAAACTGCGCCCAGCCAATGGGCTCCTTCGCGGGAGCATCAAACGACGCCGAATGAGAAACACCTTAGCCCACCTTCACCAAAACCACCGATTTGGAATCTTGAAGGCATGGCTCAATCTGGGCGGCCGATCTCGCATCTTCAACATCTTTTGTTCCTAAAATACCCCTGAAAAACTTGAAAATGGCCTCTAGAAATCACAATTCTCTTCAAATCACCCTGTAGAGTGATTTCTTCCCGAGAAGAAATCACTCTAAAATTGGTGCCTCTCTCTCTCTAGACAATGTGTCGAACAGGTTGCGGGTGTGCTGAGCGCGTGCCTGTGCGCGTGCCTGTGCATGCCAAGGCTGGCCATGGCATGGCCTGCGGGCCTAGCTGCTACTTGTCTGTGGCTTGGCCTGCGGGCCTTGTTGCTGGGCAAGCCATGGCTGCAGCCATGCGGCCAAGGCTGGACCTCTGCCAACCTGAAGACCAGTGGCTCCCATCCACACCTGGATCCCACAAATTTCTCTCTCCTCTCTCTCTCTATAGGCTTCTCTCTCTTCTTTCTCTCTCTACAGTCTCCCTCCATTTTTCATGCTTCACATCACTTGTAACAAAACCGCATCGCCTGTTTCACTGCCATATCGCCTGTAGGGTCCGTAGACACTCTCTCTCATCAAACTTGACCCAGTTAGCCTAATTTGCCAACAATTACAATATGAAGGCCAACACAAGTTTGGCTACGAGATCTTCAGATCTGGGTTTGTCATGATCTGGCTTTGCACAAGTGTGTGTTTGAAGGTCGTATGTAAAGGTCTGGTTTTCAAGATCTGCAGTTGCTGGTTTTCAAGATCTACAGTTGCCATCTTGCGGTCATCAGTCTGGTTTTCAAGATCTGCAGTTGCTGGTTTTCAAGATCTGCAGTTGCGATCTTGCAGTCATTGGTCTGATTTTCAAGATCTGCAGTTGCGATATTGCGATCATTGGTCTGATTTTCAAGATCTGCAGTTGCGATCTTGCAGTTGTTTCTGATATTGTGCTTGTGAAATTTTCAAAAATCAGGGTCTCAGGGTGTGATTGGTGTCTGGTGTTGTCTGATTTGTTTGTCTGTTCATGAGCACTCTGAAAAGAGTTTGATCCACTGAGTGATCTTGAATCTTGAAGATTAGTTTGTGTATTCTCAAAGTTTTGTTCAATTAGTTGAAGGATGTCCACACCGGTGTCAACATCGGTAATCTCTGCAACAACTGGATTGTCTTTTCCTTCTCCGCTTCTCTTGTATCCGTCGGACAACCCTGGATGTGTCTTAGTCACTCAACCACTGGATGGGAGTAACTACTCATCGTGGAAACGTGCAATGCATCTTGCATTAGGTGGAAAGAACAAATTTTTTTTCATAGATGGCATTGTTGATCGTCCAGATCCTACAACCGATCCAACATCTACTACAGCCTGGGATCAATGTGATTGAATGGTAATGTCCTGGATTTGCAATTCACTAGTCAAGAATCTTCAAGGTACTGTTCTGTATGCCAAGAATCCTCGTCAATTGTGGCTGGAGCTTGAGAACAGATTTACACAAGGTGATGGACCAAGAATCTTTGAATTAAAGAGACAAATTTCTCTTCTCCATCAGGATGCTCTGTCTGTGTCTGAGTATTTTACGTCTTTGAAAAATCTATGGGATGAATTAGATTCCTACATCCCTGTCCCAAAATGTTCATGTGGTTATTTGGTCAAATGCACTTGTGATATCATGAAGAAACTCGTGGATCAGGCCCAAACTGAACAAGTATTTCAGTTCTTACTAGGCCTCACAGATGCGTTCAGTACTGTTCGTACCTAGATATTGATCATGTCTCCATTACCTTCTGTTGCAAAGGCCTACTCACTAGTACTTCAAGAGGAACGTCAAAGGGGACTTTGCATTTCTCATGTCAGTTCGGAGAACATTGCCTGTGTGGTTAATAAGGGAAATTCAGGGTATTCAAGAACTGGTGGTCATTTTTCTCGATCCTATAATACCCCTGCACATACTTTCAGTTCCTCTGATTCAAGAAATGGAAGCAGACGTCCTCTTTGCTCACACTGTCACAAATATGGCCATACAAAGGATACTTGCTTTGATATTCATGGGTTTCCACCCAACTTTGGTCGCAAGCCTCCAAGGTACAATCGGTCACAGTCTCCAGTCCTGCAGCTTCATCTTGCCACTGAGTCTACAGTCCAGTCTGATGGAGAGGTTCAGCATGATGCACATATGTCACCGGCTGCCACTACCTCCCCTGTCTCTCTTTTACCTCCGCTGTCACAATCTCAGTATCAACAACTAATCTCTTTCCTGAATGGTAGTCAGCCCAATGCAAATTTTGGAGGTATGAACCTTTGTCTACGTTCTACTGTTTCCTCTCTACACTCTTGGGTCATTGACTCGGGAGCCTCTCATCATTTTTCCTCCTCTCCCTCTCCAAGTTCGTATGCTGTGTCACCCACTGCCCACCCACCAGTTCTATTGCCAGATGGTAGTAAATACTCTATTTCCAATGTAGGTACTCATAACATCTCTCCTCATATTCAATGGCAAAATGTCTTTCATATTCCTAAATTTGCTTTCAACTTGCTGTCTGTGAGTCAAATTACTAAGCATTTAAACTGCTCTGTGACATGCTTTCCTACATTCTGTATATTTCAGGACTTATCCACGAAGATGGTGACTGGGGTGGGACTGTTGCATGATGGTCTGTACCGGTATGAGTTTTCTCCTTCTAC
This sequence comes from Protea cynaroides, assembly GCA_028583415.1. Taxonomy (NCBI): domain Eukaryota; kingdom Viridiplantae; phylum Streptophyta; class Magnoliopsida; order Proteales; family Proteaceae; genus Protea; species Protea cynaroides. The sequence goes on from CM053273.1 coordinate 43,755,704, forward strand.
AGTGGCCCTTTCGGTATCACCTGAGATGTGGCACTTCAGGTTGGGTCACCCATCCCCTCATACTACTCACATTCCTGGCTTACAGTCCTACACTGGTGTCTGTGATGTGTGTCCTTTA
>CM053273.1:43756321-43806321 GCA_028583415.1 Protea cynaroides
TGGTTTGGGTTTCTCCGAAATCCTACACTCAACCATATCTAACCTAAGGTCTGTAGAAACTCATGGAATTAGTATCCATACCTGAGAAGATTACTTTTCTCTGCAATTTCTTCCCCTTTTTGCTAAGCCTTCCTCCTAGCCTCCTTTCTTCCTCTTTTCCTTCTTCTCTCTTTCTCTCAATTCAATTAGGGTTGTGAAAGGAGTGAAAGTGGGTTAGGAACGTCCTTTAAATAGGCTAGGAATGTCCTATAATAATCCCATTGAGATTTGGAAAGAATCCCAACCGAAAATTAGGAAATTTTCCTAATTTCAGTTTTTGTCAGAACCGAGGGTCGATGATCCCGTCGACCCTAGGGTCTTAAGCTGTCCGACCCTCCCTTCAAAACTGAGGGTCTGACTTTCTGTTTTGGGAGGTCCGACCCTGCTTCACTGGGTGTGCGACCCTCCCCTAGAATTAAGTGTTTTTGGGTCGATTTCGTACCTGGGATCTCGCTCTCCTTCATGCCCTTGGTCCATTTGACTCGACCATAATGGGTAAACCTGGTTTAAGATGGTAAGACCGGGTTAAATTGACACAGGTCTTACAGTTCTTCTCTTATGTCTTCAGTTGTCTTGAGGCATACAGAATTACTTGTTCTCCTTGCATAAGTACACATCCTAAACCCAATCCCGACGCATCAGTGTACAAGATAAATGACTGTCATAGAATAGGAATAATCAAGATCGGAGCAAATATCAATCCTAGCCTTCAATGTTTGGAAACTTTTCTCACATTTATTAGTCCAAACAAACTTTTCTCCTTTCTTAGTCAAACTGGTGAGAGGTACGACAATTCTGGAATTGTCTTCCACAAATCATTAATAATACCCAGCTAGACCTAGGAAACTACTAATTTCTGCAATGCTCTTTGGTGCTTCCCACTTCACAATGGCTTCAATCTTACTGGGATCTACTTTAATTCCTTCAGCGGATACAACATGGCCTAAGAAAGCAACCTCATTTAACCAAAACTCACACTTTGTAAATTTGGTGTAAAGCTTCTCTTTCCTTAATCGTTGCAGAGCGGCTCTTAAATTCATGACATGAGTTTCCTTGTTCTTGGAGTTGACCAATATATCATCAATAAACACAATGACTGACGTATCCAACATATCATGGAATACCCGATTCATGAGTTCCATAAAATTTACGGGTGCATTAGTCAATCCAAAAGACATGACTAAAAATTCATAATGTCCATATCTTGTTCTGAATGCTGTCTTTGGAATGTCACCGTCCTTAATCTTTAACTGATGGTATCCTGACCAAAGATCAATCTTGGAGAACACCTTGACACCTTGCAACTGATCGAACAAGTCATCGATCCGAGGCAATGGGTACCGATTCTTGATCGTCAACTTATTCAATTCCCGGTAGTCTATACACAGTCGAATACTACCATCTTTCTTCTTTACAAATAATACTGGCGCTCCCCATGGTGATATGCTAGGTCTGATGTAACCCTTATCCAGTAATTCTTGTAACTGTACTTTTAATTCCTTTAATTCAGTAGGAGCCATTCTATAGGGTGCTTTAGATACTGGTGCAGCTCTGGGTATCAGATCTATAACGAACTTGTTGCTCGGTCGGGTGGTAGTCCTGGTAGTTCTTCAGGAAATACATCTGGAAAGTCACGCACCACATCAATATTCTTCATTTGTGGTGCTTCCTTGGTGAGGTCGACCACTGATACTAGATACCCAACTCCTCATTTTTCAAGGTATTTCCTAGCCTTTAATGCAGAGAGGATGAGTTTTCATTGACAGGGAAGTTTGGTTCCCGCAAAACTAAACTCTGCTCCTTCCTTGTCTTTAAAGGTCAGCTTCTTTTCTGCACATAATAGGTTTACAGAATGCCGAGCTAACTAGTCCATTCCCAAGATGACGTCAAAGTCTGTCATCTCAAGTTGAATCAAGGTTGCATCCAAAGTCTTCTCGTCAATAAGAACTGGACATGGTCCATAACCTTTTTCTAGTTCCACTTCTAATCCCATCGGTGATCGTATAAGCAGCTTGTAATCTAAAAATTTGAGAGGTAGATTCAACTTCTTTCCAAATGACACGGATATAAAAGAATGAGTAGCTCTAGAATCAAAGAGTATTCTAGCGGGTATTGTCACACCCCAATTTTGGCTAAACCAGAAGTGTGAGTGAACCGTCACTGAACCAACGGTTCACACCAGGATGTCAATAAGACTGTGTCCACTCATACAAACCATTGCACATAACTACAATCAGAATATAATAAAAATAGCAGAAGTCTTAAATAAAATGAACTGAGTAATCTATTGATAAATTTAAATAAAATATCAAGTTATTCAAATTCCCAAAACTTAAATAAATATCTTTACATCACTTTATTTCCAATTAAAAATAAATAAAATAAACCAAATAAACACCCTAGAGATACACGCAGAAAGGGCACTCGCATGAAGCGTCATGCTCGTCCTCTCCTGCTTGCATATCCAAAGCAGCCACACTTCCATACAATGGAGCATCCACGTTGTAAGACCCGTGTCGAACTAACCCGGTCTTACCACCTTGAACCAGGTCTACCCATCATGGTCGAGCCAAATGGATCTAGTGCGTGAGGGAGATCACGATCCCAGGTATTAAACTGACCCAAAAATACTAAAATAAGGGGGAGGGTCGCATAGCTAGCAAGGCAGGGTTGGACCCCCCCCAGTATAAAAGTCAGACCATGAGTTTTTAACCGGGGGTCGGACATTTTAGAACCAAGGGTCGACGGGATCTCCGACCCCCTCATCGACCCCCAGTTTGCCGACAGAAACAATGAATTAAGAACTTTCCAAATTTCAATGGAATTCTTTCCTAATCTCAATGGAACTTATTTTTGGGAGTTTCTACTCTATAAATAGGACGTCCCTAAGCCTCTTTGACTCCTTTTAGAACCCTAATTAGATTGAGAGAAAGAGAAGAGAAGGAGAATAGAAAGAGAAAAGAAGGAAAGAAGAGAAGAAGATCAAAGAGAAGGTTTCAAAGAGACAAGCCTAATTCTCAGGTATGGATACTATCTCCATGTAATTCTACAGACTTTAGAATAGATAGTAAAGAGGGAATGATCTAGGAGAAACCCAAATCATCCATCCATGGTTAGGTTTTCATGAAAAATCATGGGAAAAATCATAGAAACAATGTAAGGGAATAAACTATGGTTCTAAGCCATAGGACATGTATGTAATGGATTGTAGAAGCATGCCATAGGACCCCCAACACGAAGGAATGGACTGTAGGATGAAAATTTGACTAAACCCATAGGGGGTCGTACGGGGGTCGATGGCCAATCGACCCTACCAGACCCTGACAATCGACCCCCAATGTTCGAAAAGTCCAGAATCTGGGTGGTAGCACCCAGGGTCGATGGAACCTCCGACCCTGGCATCGACCCCCAATTAACAACATATTTTTTAAAATCAGAATTAATTCTAATTAAATTCTATCAACTTGATTAGATCTTCTAGTGATATAATATTGTTATTTAGTTGATTCTTAAAGCTTGAAAGAGGATCTACGATCAAGTAAAGGTGAGGGAACAAGACCTAAACTAATTGATTAATAATAAACTATTTTATTCTTGAGTCCAATGCCATGATTGATTCTATGCGTGTATGCTTGTTATGTGCATTCAACATGTCATCCAATATTTCTATTATTACTGTTCATGCATATTTAAATTATTGTTTATAACATGATGATGATGATGATAGGAATAGGCATGTGGATGTATGTGTGTGGTTGGTGTGCTTGATGCGAGCGAGTATCAGGGGGAGGTGTCATAGGCGGGGCCTCAGCACTTTAGCTCTTTGTCTAACTCAAGTCTTGTCCACTGACATCATCGTATCGCCATTTACCGTAGCAGAACTATTACGTCGTAGGGTATGAGGGGAGGTGGTCTCGGACTATGTAGTCTCTGACTCTGTCGGGGGGCCTTAGCCCTATCTCTATGGACGTACTGAGGGATGCTGGGGTGAGGCCTTGGATACACTGATTGACATTAGGATTGGTTAGTTGCGAGCCCAGTTTGCAAGCCCTCGCCAGTAGGGGCTTACGTGTTGGTATGGGCAATGGGTACAGCAATAAATGTGACCTTTGTGTGAACATTGTCCATGGTGGGTGCATGTGGGTCGACAATAAATGTTACCTTTGGGCGGCTTCACACACTCGTGTATAGAGGTGCGGCATCAATAAACGTGATCTTTGGCCACCTATTCTTTCTATAGCACATTTCAAACTTATTTACCAGACCAAAGATATGAATTGAATGCATGCATATATTTGTTGTATTGTTTTGTTTGCTCACTGAGCCATGATGTGTGCTCACCCTCTCGATGTCGAATATTTTTAGTTTTAGTTGATGATGCAGGTACTACGGTTGCAGATTATATGAATGCTCCGGTGTATGCGCGTGTTGCTACAATGGAAGCTGAAGACTTAGAGGATACGCATGATCCCTCATTCGAGTGCAACTCATGCGTATTCGATTAGAATTTTATTTGAATTATTAAAGGGATGTAATTGATATTTTATTATTTATGTCTCAGTTGATATAACTATAACTTGATATTTTAATTATGATTATTACAGTTAGAGTTCTCAGTTCATTTACTGTAAAACTTCCGCTATTGTGTATTTATTCTGATTATGGTTGTGGATGTGCATGATTTCATTTTTAATGGATATGGCCTATTACAGATCCTGGTTGAACCATTGGTTTATTAGCGGTTCATCACACTGTTCTGAATGGTGCAGAATTGGGGTGTAACAACTTGGTATTAGAGCATCTCAGGCTTTATCTATGAAGCCGTATACTTCCACAAAAGGTCGTGAACTGAGATAGGATAAAAATTTAAAAGATGTAATAATAACACACCATAAGCATCTGTGTTGGTTGAGACTAAACTGAAAGAGAATAAAGCATCTATTAAATGAGAAACAAATTTATATACAATCAAAAGGAAGAACAAATGTTTATATATATATATGATTAAAGCAGAGTACAGTCCACAGTCCGGACAGTTACTTTGAAGTACAAAAAGAAAAATAAAAGAAGTACATCAAGAAGCTGGAGGTGATGGGGGAGGCGGTGCCTCACGGTCTCTATCATAGTCCTCAGCATAGACTCTAGTCAACCAAGCTATCTGAGTCTGGGTCGTCTGAAGACTAGCTGTGAGATCAGCCACCCGCTGGTCAGTCACACGCTGAGCATCCCTCAGCTCTCCCATCCGCTAATCCGATACGTGCTAAGTAGCTAGAAGCTCTCCCAACCGCTGATCGGACAAGCGCTGAGCCTCTAGAAGCTCTCCCATCCTCAGGTCAGACATATGTTGAGCCTCTCGTATCTCGTACAATATCCTCATCATGTCATCAGACGGAGAATACGAAGGACCAGCTGCATGCGAAGGACCAGCTGAAGAAGACGGACCAGCTCCAGAAGCATGAGTAGGTAATGGAGGAGGTATGGCATCTACATCCATGTATAGCCGATCGTCATCATCCCCATGAACCCCTGCTCCAGCGACTGCTTCTACTACCTCAGCGTCAGCCATCTCCACTCGAGTGCGAGGGCGCACCATCGCGTCCCTCTCCTTATCGCTGACCTGGGCATCCCGCATGCCCATCTTGTAGATGGCCTCCCAATCCAGAGGCGATGAGAAAGATATCTCCTGAATCTTTTCATCCAATAAATCAACCCCCAGGCGAGTAAGCAAGGTAGTGATCATGCGTCCATAAGTAAGGTTGCTAGTGTGACTCAGCAATGTGGCATTGATCATCATCCGCATGATGATGTAGGGAAGGCAGACGGGCTGCCTAGTGCATATGCAGTACAGCAGGTACTGAGTCAACTGGGAGACCCTCTCGTAATGACTACTCTACGGTATCAGGTTATGCTGAATGATCTTGCAGTATACCCGTGGATCTGAGTGTAGATAACTCGCTTTCATCTGCCAGCGATCAGGTCTGATGAGCTGACGATCGATCTCAGCCCTCATCTGTAGAGAAAAGAACTGGGGCTCTCCAGGGGCACAGAACACCAGGGGGCCAGCATAGAAAATGCCCAACAAATTGGCCAGCTGTCGATAATCAAATGAAACATCAACCTAGGTGATGACGGGAAGCCATCCCATATCACCGAAGGCCCCCTCCACATTGAACAAGGCTAAGCTAGCCAAGTCCACTTTGCGGCCTCCCTCTACCTTCTTGAGAGCGTAGTGGGCATACTGTGTCTCGGCTTCATTGGAACGGAAGAAAAGACGGTCGCGAACTCTGGGTACCTTGGTACGAGCCATAGTATCTGCTAGTAAGAAAGAAAAATAAATAATGGATTAGTAGAGAGGAAAAACCCAAAATTTTGACATAATAACGACGTAAATTGGTAAAAAGCCTCACTTTTCACCCATACGCGTGGGCAGGAGGACTTACAAAGATCCTAAACTATCTTGTGAGACTCATACAGTCGAAAATTTCAACTAATTAGATCGAATTGCAAGAAATTTCAAAAAATTCAAAATCTCGACATAATTAGGGCAAAAAGTGTAAATTTTGAGTTTCTCGACAACCAATCGATGAAACTCAAATATTCTTGAGGGCTTTCGTTCCTCGAGTCACCAACAACAAAAGCCCCCAATAAAAATCAAATTTTTACGGTTGGAAAAAGTTTAATTTGAGAAATACGAAATAAACGAGCAAAAACCTAGGTAAAGAAACCTAAAAACATGAAAAGGTAGAAGACATACCTGTAGCGGAGGTGTAGACGACGAAACAAGGAGTGCAAACCACCAATGGATTGGAGTTGTCATTGTAGCAAGTCAGAGGGATGAATCGAGTCGAAGCGGAGAGGAAAGAATGGGAAATGGACTTTGAATCGGAACTTAAAAATCAGATTTTTAGTCCGGGGGTCGGAAAATTCGATTAAAACAATCGACCCACCCATCGACCCCTGCATCGACCCTCTGCTCTCGGGAATCTGACAGAGAACCAGGGGTCGCACCCTGGGTCGGACATCCTCCGACCCCCCCCCCCCATCGACCCCCGGCTCTCGGGAAGAATGGGTGATTTCCCAGGGTCGCAGACTAAGGGTCGGACATCCATCGACCCCCACATCGACCCTGCAGTGAAAATATAGCATTTTCGATAGAATGATCTGAAAATTTTGAAATTTACAATTGTTAGTGGTTTTAAAATATGAGAATGAAGTATTTAATGATTGTCTCTTATGTTCAATGATTTCAGGCAATCCCACTATCAGATTAATTAATGGCGGGACACAAAGTAACCAGACAGAGCCGTAACTCTATCCCACCACCACCACCTGTGGGGGAAGATAACCAGACACACCCGAAAACACAGGGAAACATGAACACGGCATCGTCCGTCATAAATGGGTAGACAAATCCTACAAATCTGCTAGCTCCACCTATAGACTTGGCCACAGTCGTAATGAACTTGGCCCAACAGCTGCAACAGATGCAGCAGGCACAAGCTACTATCCAAGCTGCCATAGGCATAACTCTTTCAGCTGCACAAACACCTCCAATGCCAGCTGGACAGGCAAGCACCGCACCAAGGGGGAGTAACATAGTACCCTACGCACCTCAGACTCCTATCATGCATGATCAAGTACCGAATCCTAAGATAGCTCAAGGTGGATATCAATACCAACCACCTATGTATGGAGTGTATGTCCCGCAACAACTAGACCACTCTAGACTGGTGGAGAGTTTTCTGAAACTAAATCCCAGAGAATTCAATGGCAAGCCAACAGATCCTTTATGGCTTGCACACTGGGTTGATGAAATGGAAAGAAATTTTATGATGATGATACTAAATGAAGAAGAAAAAGTGTTGTGTGCCACCTTTATGCTGAAAGGAGATGCACACCATTGGTGGAGGTCTACCAGGACGTATTTACTTACAAAACACGTCCAACTGACTTGGGATATTTATAAAGAGGCGTTCTTTGAGAAGTACTTTCTGAGAAGATTTAGAGATTCTATGGAAAGAGAGCTCCTGAGTTTATATCACGTGCAGATGACCGTGGATGCGTATCAACAGCGTTATGAAGAGCTGTTCTTCTTTGCACCCACTAGTATGCAAGAGGAAAACACAAAGACCCGAAGGTTCGTCATGGGACTTAGGGGAAGCATCTGCGAGTACGTTTTGGGACATGAAAAGAAAATTTATAATGAAGCGGCACAAATTGCTCGAGTTATAGAATCGATCCAGAAGGAGAGTTATTTCATGCAAAACAGAGGTATAAAAAGCTAGCTGTAAATTCTTATAACGGAGGGAATAACAAGACATTCAAACCCTTCCGTGCTCAAGGCTTTACCGCTGCAACCAAGACTACTCCCATAGCTCAACAGCAATAGAAGCCAATTACTGAAGGGATAAAATATTTTAACTGCAACCAAGTGGGACATATAGCAAGGGAATGTCCTAAGGCCAAGAAGCAGCTACATCAAGGACGAGTTTACGCGGTTACATCCGAGGATGCTGCCGCATCGCCTGATGTGGTCACAGGTATAACTTACATTTTTTAGTTAGTTGTATTATATTGTATGAGCATGTAGACTAAACCAAAACAAATCACAGGTATCGTACCTATTAATTGCATTCCCGCCAGAGTACTCTTTGATTCAGGAGCTACTCATTCCTTTATATCTGTGACGTTTAGAAAGAAGTTAAATCTACCCCTTAAATCCTTAGACTACAAACTACTTATACGATCACCTATGGGATTAGAAGTGGAATTAGAAAAAGGTTATGGACCATGTCCAGTTCTTATTGGTGAAAAGACCATGGATGTGACCTTGATCCAACTTGAGATGGCAGACTATGACGTCATCTTGGGAATGGACTGGTTAGTTCGGCATTCTGCAAACCTATTGTGTGCCGAAAAGAAGCTAACATTTAAAGACAAGGAAGGAGTAGAGTTCAGTTTTTCGGGAACCAAACTTCCCCATAAACGAAAGCTCATACTCTCGGCGCTAAAGGCTAAGAAGTGCCTTGAGAAAGGAGCAGTCGGGTATTTAGTATCTGTGGTCGACCTTACCAAGGAAGCACCACGAATGGAATATATTGATGTCGTGCGGGACTATCCAGACGTATTTCCTGAAGAATTACCAAGATTACCACCCGACCGAGCTACAGAGTTTGTTATAGATCTTATACCTGGAGCCGCACTAGTATCGAAAGCATCTTACCGAATGGCTCCTACTGAACTAAAAGAATTGAAAGTACAACTACAAGAACTGCTAGACAAGGGTTACATTCGCCCTAGTATATCACCAAGGGGAGCGCCAGTATTATTCGTGAAGAAGAAGGACGGTAGCGTTCGCTTGTTTATAGACTACCGAGAACTGAATAAACTGACAATCAATAATCGGTATCCATTGCCTCGGATCGATGACCTGTTCGATCAGTTGTAAGGTGCCAAAGTGTTCTCCAAGATCGATCTTTGGTCAGGCTACCATCAGTTGAAGATTAAGGATGGTGATATTCCCAAGAGAGCATTCAGGACCAGATATGGACACTATGAATTTTTGGTCATGTCTTTTGGATTGACAAATGCACTAGCAACCTTTATGGAACTTATGAATCGGGTTTTCCACAACATGTTAGATACGTCGGTTAATGTATTCATTGATGATATACTAGTCTACTCCAAAGACGAGGAAACTCATGTCAAGAATCTAAACGCCGCTCTGTAGCGACTATGGAGGGAAAAGCTCTACGCCAAATTTACAAAGTGTGAGTTTTGGCTAAAGGAAGTCGCATTTCTAGGCCATGTAGTATCCGCTGAAGGAATTAAAGTGGATCCCAGCAAGATCGAGGCTATTGTAAAGTGGAAAGCACCAAAGAGCGTTGCAGAAATTAAAAGTTTTCTGGGTCTAGCTGGGTATTATCGACGATTTGTGGAAGACTATTCCCGAATTATTGTACCTCTTACCAGTTTGACTAAGAAGGGTGAGAAGTTTGTTTGGACGGACAAATGCGAGAAGAGTTTCCAAACCTTGAAGGCTAGATTGATATCAACTCCAATCTTGACCATCCCGATTCCAGGATAACCATTCATCTTGTACACCAATGCGTCAGGACTGGGGTTAGGATGTTTACTTATGTAAGGAGAACAAGTAATTTCTTATGCCTCAAGACAACTGAAGACACATGAGAAGAACTATCCCACTCATGATTTGGAACTAGCGGCAGTAGTACATGCTGTCAAAATATGGAGACATTATCTGTACGAGGAGAAGTTTCAGATTAAATCAGACCATAAAAGTCTTACTTATCTATTTAATCAGAAGGAGCTGAATATAAGACAAAGAAGATGGCTGGAACTATTGAAAGACTATGATTGTGATATCCAGTATCATCTGGGGAAAGCTAATGTAGTAGCCGATGCGTTGAGTAGAAAGGCAATGATAAAATCTCACAGAGAGGTTAGCACAACTGCCACAATGTGTACTACCAGAAAGGTATTCAAGCACAGTAATGAGTAGTTTGTGATAGATGCACCAGATGGATCAGCCAACGAAGGGTTTATTCATCGGTTTTCAAATATGTTCGCTACATTGAAGATTATACCGGATATAGTAGATGAAGTGAAGACAGCTATCAAATCAGACCCTTACCTAAGAACAATACAAGAGGACATCGAAAAAGGTAGGACTAACCTTGAGTTCACCTTGGACGAAGAAAAGGTACTGAAGTATAAAGGAAGAATATGTGTACCTGAAACAGAAAGCTTGGACATTAAACACCGATTGATGAAAGAAGCCCATACCACCATCTATTCGATACATCCTGGAAGTACAAAAATGTATCATGATCTAAAGAAATTATATTGGTGGAGAGGAATGAAAACAGATGTAGCTAAGTTCATGTCTCAATGCCTAAATTGTCATAAGGTAAAGGCTGAACGACAAAGACCGGCAGGACTGTTACAGTCGTTATCGGAACCAGCATGTAAATGGGACTGCATTACGATGGACTTCGCCATAGGATTACCATTGACTCCTCGAGTAGTTGACGCAGTTTGGGTGATTGTAGACCGCCTGACTAAAACAGCTCGCTTTATACCTATACGACATCAGTATACACTGGAGAGGTTAGCTAAGCTGTATGTGGATAACATTGTGCGATTACACGGTGTACCTGAAAGCATTGTGTCCAATAGAGATCCACAATTTACTTCAAAGTTTTGGGAAGGATTGCAAAAAGCTATGGGTACAACATTGAAGTTTAGTACTGCATTCCATCCACAGACAGATGGACAGTCAGAGTGTACAATTCAGATTCTAGAAGATATGCTTCGAGCATGTGTAATTGATTTTAAAGGATCATGGGATGAAAAGTTATCACTGATTGAGTTCGCTTATAATAATAGCTATCAGGCTACTATACAGATGTCACCCTATGAAGCACTGTATGGCAGAAAGTGTCGAATTCCTTTGTTTTGGAATGAAGTTGGGGAACGTAGTATTGTTGGACCAGAATTTGTTGAAGAGACTTGTCAAGTGGTCGACATTATCAAAAAAAGTGTGAGAACAGCTTAGAATCATCAAAAGCAATATGCCGATACCTGACGTCGAGACCTCGAGTTCGTCGTGGGTAATAAAGTATTCTTAAAAGTATCGCCTATGTGAGGATTGAAACGGTTTGGACAGAGAGGAAAACTAAGTCCAAGATATGTCGGGCCATATGAGATTCTAGCTAAGTATGGAAAACTGGCTTACCAGTTAGCACTACCACCATCTACGTCAAGTGTGCATGACGTATTTCACATTTCCTTATTGAAGAAGTATGTCAAGGATCCGACGCACGTTTTGACAATAGACTTACCTGAATTGACTGAAGATTTGACATTTGAAGTAGCACCAACTGAAATCACTAGTTGGAAGGTTCAACAACTATGCAACCGTAATATCTATTATGTTAAGGTCACCAGGAGAAGTAGAGATATAGAAGAAATCACATGGGAAGAAGAGAATGCTATGCAAAAGCAATATCCTCACTTATTTGACTCAGAAGGTATGTACAATTTCGAGGACGAAATTTTTATAACTAGGGGGGAGTTGTAAGACCCGTGTCGAACTAACCCGGTCTTACCACCTTGAACCAGGTCTACCCATCATGGTCGAGCCAAATGGATCAAGTGCGTCAGGGAGATCACGATCCCAGGTATTAAACTGACCCAAAAACACTAAAATAAGGGGGAGGGTCGCATACCTAGCAAGGCAGGGTCGGACCTCCCAGTATAAAAGTCAAACCCTGAGTTTTTAACCGGGGGTCAGACATTTTAGAACCAGGGGTCGACGGGATCCCCGACCCCCTCATCGACCCCCAGTCTACCGACAGAAACCGTGAATTAGGAACTTTCCAAATTTCAATGGGATTCTTTCCTAATCTCAATGGGACTTATTTTGGGAGTTTCTACTCTATAAATTGGACATCCCTAAGCATCTTTCATTCCTTTTAGAACCCTAATTGGATTGAGAGAAAGAGAAGAGAAGGAGAAGAGAAAGAGAAGAGAAGGAAAGTGGAGAAGAAGATCAAAGAGAAGGTTTCAGAGAGACAATCCTAATTCTCAAGTATGGATACTATCTGCATGTAATTCTACAGACCTTAGAATAGATAGTGAAGAAGGAATGATCTAGGAGAAACACAAATCATCCATCCATGGTCAGGTTTTCATGGAAAACCATGGAAAAAATCAAAGAAACCATGTAAGGGAATAAACTATCGTTCTAAGCCATAGGACATGTATGTAATGGATTATAAAAGCAAGCCATAGGACCCCAAACATGAAGGAATGGACTGTAGGATTAAAATTTGACTAAACCCACAGGGGGTCGCACGGGGGGTCGATGGCCAATCGACCCTACCAGACCCTGATAATCGACCCCCAGTGTTCAGGAAGTCCAGAATCTAGGTGGTAGCACCCAGGGTCGATGGAACCTCCGACCCTGGCATCGACCCCCAGTTAAAAACATGCTTTTTAAAATTAGAATTAATTCTAATTAAATTCTATCGTCTTGATTAGGTCTTCTAGTGATATAATATTGATATTTAGTTGATTCTTAAAGCTTGAAAGAGGATCTACGATTAAGTAAAGGTGAGGGAACAAGACCTAAACTAATTGGTTAATAATAAACTGTTTTATTCTTGAGTCCAATGTCATGATTGATTCTATGCGTGTATGCTTGTTATGTGCATTCAACATGTCATCCAATATTTCTATTATTACTATTCATGCATATTTAAATTATTATTTATAACATGATGATGATGATGATGATGATAGGAATAGGCATGTGGATGTATGTGTGTGGTTGGTGTGCTTGATGCGAGCGAGTATCAGGGGGAGGTGTCATAGGTAGGGCCTCAACACTCTAGCTCTATCTCTAAATCAAGTCTTGTCCACTGACATCGTCGTATCGCCATTACCTTAGCAGAACTATTACGTCGTAGGGTATGAGGGGAGGTGGTCTCGGACCGTGTAGTCTCTGACTCTGTCGGGGGCCTTTTCCCTATCTCTATGGACGTATTGAGGGATGCTGGGGTGAGACCTTGGATACACTGATTGGCATTAGGATTGGTTAGTTGTGAGCCCAGTTTGAGAGCCCTCGCCAGCAGGGGGTTACGTGTTGGTATGGGCAACGGGTACAATAATAGACGTGACCTTTGTGTGTACATTGTCCATGGTGGGTGCATGTGGGTCGACAATAAACGTTACCTTTGGACGGTTTCACACACTTGTGTATAGAGGTGCGGCGTCAATAAACGTAATCTTTGGCCAACTATCCTTTCTATAGCACATTGCAAACTTATTTACCAGACCAAAGATATGAATTGAATGCATGCATATGATTGTTGTATTATTTTGTTTGCTCACTGAGCCATGATATGTGCTCACCCTCTCGACGTCGAATATTTTTAGTCGATGATGCAGGTACTATGGTTGCAGATTATATGAATGCTCCGCTGGACTGCAATGGAAGCTGAAGACTTAGAGGATACGCATGATCCCTCATGCGAGTGCAACTCATGCGTATTCTATTAGAATTTTATTTGAATTATTAAAGGGATGTAATTGATATTTTATTATTTATGTCTCAGTTGATACAACAATAACTTGATATTTTAATTATGATTATTACAGTTAGAGTTCTCAGTTCATTTACTATAAGACTTCCGCTATTGTGTATTTATTCTGATTATGGTTGTGGATGTACATGGTTTTATTTTTAATAGATATGGCCTATTAGAGATCCTGGTTGAACCGTTGATTTATTAACGGTTCATCACACCATTCTGAATGGTGCAGAATTGGGGTGTGACACACGTAATCCTCCACTGTGTAACCTGCATCAACATCTAAAGACATATATATATACAAGGGTGAGCTCACAACTTAGCTCAGTAAGACAATCAATCAATGCAACAAACATATGCATGAGTAACATTCACAGTATGGTCAAGTTTAAGTTTACAATGTGTTATAGAAAGGATTGGCGGCCACCACAACTCTAAAATGAGTCTGTGAAGCAGCCCAATGGATCAAACACCACTGTCGTCCCACATGCACCCTATCATGGAATAGAGATAGAGCTAAGGCGTCCGGATCAAACACCGCCAACACCTCCCCTGATACTCTACATACCAACACGTAAGCCCCTATTAGCGAGGGCTTGAAAACTGGGCTCGCAACTAACCAATCCTACATGTCATCACAGTAGGCCCTGTCCCAGTGTAGCTCCCTATGGCATAGAAACAGAGCTAGAGTCTAGTGGCCAGGCCGGAGATCACAGTGCCACTCCCTCTCCTTGATACCCTACCTGCACCAAGCTTGCTAGGACAGAACGATATGAAAAGGTGCTAGTGTGAGGAATGATCCCAGTCCCCAGGCCCTTCCCATTCAACACACCAACGAAAACAATCACATGCCTAACAGTCACAACCTAGCATAGCAAGTATGCATGAACAATAATAATAACTGAAAGTAAAGGATGACATGCGAGAATGCACAAACATCAATCCACATAATCATAATTATTATCAACGGTTTACTGTTATTTAATTATTAGGGTTTTGGTCCGATTCCCTTACCTGACACTTGTTAGATAGTTCGCTCCGTGTCACAAGGTCCAAACGTGCTATCACAAGGTCCTATACGATATTAGGGTTTAGTTAAAATAGGTTTACGTTGGTCGAAAAACCAAAAATGGAAAAACACATCTCACAGAGGTGACCGGTCACAATACCGGTCGCAGCACTATGGGGAAACTTGCGACCGGTATGGTCGACCGGTCCCCACAGACCAGTCCCCGAGAGGTACCGGTCGCAGTACCGATCGCATATGGTGCGACTGGTATGGTCGACCGGTATGTCTCCGGAAGACCATACGTCTGATTTCTCAACTTCCGTCGGTCACCCCCTATTGATCCTAGGGTTTCTCCTACACATTCTAGGTCTAAGCATTGAGTTAGAGTTGTTTCCAACTCCATTCAAGTTCTAGTTTTGATGGTCTCAACCTAGAGCTTGAATCTAGGGTTTATCGACTAAATTAGGGTTTGTCGGCAAAACAGGGTTTAGATCAATACCTCGCTTTGCATGGTATTGGTCCAACTACAATTAACCATTCTAGATTACTTATGGTAGAGGATGGTTTGAGCACTTACCGTTGACTTGCGGTAACTTATTCTTCGTCGAACGGCAATGGCGGCTCTTCCTTCTCCTTCCTAGCTTCTTCTCCTTCTTCAGCCTCTTTCTCCTTTCTAGGGTTTGTGAGGATCATGGAAGAGGTTTTAGGAGGTTTAGAGGGGTTTATATAGGCTAGGTTTAGGTTTAGGAAACCTCCTAGTATTAGGAAAGTCCATCGGTTTGAAATTTGGAAAGTAGGACCCGTAGAGATCCGTTTCCGGATGTTAGTGGTCTGCCGCGCAGGCTATACCGGTCGACCGGTACCAAGACCGGTACCATCGACCTGTATGAAATATTTCATACTTAAATCGGTCTGTTTCGTACCTGTTTGTCATCCGCTCATCCCGTCTGGCCCGGTGATGATTGGAAGACCTGTTACGACATGAATTCAAGGTTTAGATCGGGTTCATAGAGTGCGGGTCTTACAACTCCCCCACCCTTAAAAGAAATTTCGTCCCCAAAATTTGCATGTAGGTTTCACTCCCCCACCCTTAAAATAAATTTTGGCCTCAAAATTTGAATGTACCTTCGTCATCGAAAAGGTTAGGGTATTCCTTTCTCATTGCGTTCTCTTCCTCCCAAGTAATTTTTTCCACATCTTGACTTTTCCAATGCACTTTCACATAGTGGATATCCTTGCTTCGGAGATGTTGTACTTTTCGGCTTGTGAGCATTACAGGTACAACTTTAAATGTCAAGTCCTCTATCAAGTCTGGTGGGTCTGCTGTCAAGATGTGCGATGAATCCCTGACGTACTTCTTCAACAAAGAAACGTGGAACACATCATGAACGCTTGACATGGATGGTGGTAGAGCCAGTTGATATGCCACATTGCCACGTCTGGTCAAAATCTCGTATGGTCCCACATACCTGGGGCATAGCTTTCCCTTCTTGCCAAACCGTTTCAGACCTCGCACAAGTGATATCTTCAAGAATACCTTATCTCCCACTGCAAACTCCAGATCTCGACGTCGGTTATTTGCATAGTGCTTTTGTCGAACTTGAGCTGTCTTAACTCTTTCCTTGATTTGATCAATCACTCGACAAGTTTCTTCGATGAACTCTAATCCTACATTCCTTCTCTCTCCCACCTCATTCCATAACAGAGGTGTACGACATTTCTTCGCATAGAGTGCTTCATATGGAGCCATCTGGATGGTAGCCTGGTAACTGTTGTTATAAGCAAACTCGATGAGTGATAGCTTCTCGTCCCAAGCTCCTTTGAAATCTAGAGCACATGCTCTGAGCATATATTCTAAGATTTGAATAGTTTTTTTTATTGCCCGTCTATCTGAGGATGAAAAGCTGTGCTACACTTCAGCTTGGTTCCCATTGCTTTCTGAAATCCTTCCCAAAACTTTGATGTAAAACGGGGATCTCTATCAGATACTATACTTTCTGGGACGCCATGAAGTCTGACTATATTATCCACATATAACTTGGCCAGCTTCTCCATGGTATACTGAGGTCTGATAGCAATGAATCGAGCTGTCTTGGTAAGTCGATCGACTATAACCCATATTACATCCACTGACCTTGGTGTCAATGGTAGCCAGTGACGAAATCCATTGTGATACAATCTCAGTTCCATGCTGGCTCATGTAGTGGTTGTAGCAAACCTGCGGGTCTCTGCCTTTCAGCTTTAACTTGCTGGCAATTCAGACATTGGAATATGAACCGAGCTACATCCCCTTTCATACCCCTCTACCAATATATTCTTCTTAAATCATGGTACATCTTGGTGCTTCCTGGATGCACCGAATATGGGGTGTAATGAGCTTCTGCCATAACTCGATCTCTGATATTTGAGTTCTCACTCTCAGGTATACATAATCATCCACGATACCTGAGTACCTTGTCTGAATCCAAAGTAAAGTCAGGATTGCTTTTACCCTTCTCTAGATCTTCTTGCACAGTCTTGAGGTATGGATCCTATAGTATTGCTACTTTGACCTCATCTATTAGATCCAATGAGATTTTAAAGGCTACGAACATCAACGTGAACTTATGAATTAAGCCCTGTTCCACTGGATCTCCTGCAGTTTCTAATATATATTCCTCATCATTCTCTATTGAGCTTGAGGCTGCAGCACACAATGCAGCATTTGTACTAGGTCCTACCTCAGGTTTTGATGCCCACTTTCGGCTTAAGGCATCAGCCACGACATTTGCCTTACCCAAATGGTACTGGATGTCACAATCATAATCTTTCAATAATTCCAGCCATCTCCTATGTCTCATATTCAGGTCCTTCTGAGTAAAAAGGTAAGTTAAGCTCTTGTGATTCGACCTTGTTAGGTGGGAAAAATCCCATCCATTTAAAATCTTACACATGTCAAGCTTCATCTTCGGAGCCGACCGCTCGGGGTATCATGCGCTAGGCTTATGAGGCATTCGGTATCTTACGCCCGGCCTCTCATGCGCCCGACATGCCGCACTCGTCCTATGCCGTCTAGTTATAATCATCTATGGTAGCGCTCGGAGTCATAGTCCTACCCGACTATGTTTCCCAGTCGATGGTCAGAGTCCTAATGTGATTATGCTACATCCGAGGAGTCCTTATCCCAGTCTGATACGACGTCGACTATTGCGGTCCGTGATTACTCATACGTTGACATGTGTCAGTCCCAGAGCTGACCGACCTAGCTTGCTTGGCTGAGGTCTCTTACTCTTGCTCAGAGTCTACCACATGGGTGTCCCTCAGAGCGACACGTGGCAATCCTATTGGCAGTCTACTCCCCTGAGTCCTGGTACCTCCATGCTTCTTCCCAATCTATAAGTAGAGGGCAATCCCTCAAGGTAATCACTTACGCACAAGTTACTAGTTCGCAATATCTCTCTCTCATTCATCATTCTCGCACGCTCAAACTCTCTCATCGTCCCACTCTTTAAACTGGAGATAGCTTTCTGCTATCTCTTGACTGTTTACATTGGGAATCTAACTTAGGCATCAGAGTGTACCCGGGGCTAGGCGCCCAACTCCTTTGTCTCATCTCTGTAATTGAAGGTAATTCAGAGCGTGGATCGGCGGGTGATTTCCAACCGTAACAGTTTGGCGCCCACCGTGGGGCCTCTTTTGACTGAGTTTGAAGATTAGCACACGAGCACTCTGGTTTCAATGGCTCATAGAAGAACTCGAGCACAGGCATCTCATGCACCTTCGGAGCCGTCTGTGCAGGTTCAGGTAGACAGCAGTGGAAGTACGACGAGGACAAACCGTACGCCCACGCCTGTACCAGCACCAATACCACCGCCGGTACCAACACCGGCTCCAACTCATACGTCAAAGGCGACGGCGACGGCGCCACCACCACCCCTCAGTACGTTACTTGTCAGCATTTTGATGAGTTGAGACAACAAATCGAACAGCTGGCTAGAGTCTTGAGGGGCGCTCGAGCAACCGGTTCGGCAGTCGGAGGAGAAAATCCCCATCCGGTACCGAATGCGCCCCCTGAAGCCCCACCAGTGGTCCATCCGCAGCCAGTGCCGACGGCTTCTACCAGAACCTTACCGAGTAATCCCCCCATGGGAGATCAAGCGCCCGCACGGAGTGTGGCGGGGTCTGCCGCTCAGCATCCCCTGACGAATCAGCACCAGGCGTCGGCAGCCCCACCTCCGGTGAGGGGCGCGCGGTCCTTCCTCGACGCCCTCCGCCCGGAGAGGGTTAATGTTGAGACACCAACAACGGTTGCGCCACCTCTGGATACGCCTCAGTCCGAGTTCGAGCGACGTTTACTGGAGCTAACTACTCGGCTTCAGCAGGTGGAGCAGAACCGGGTAGCTCCGTCGAGGACGGCCTATACTGCCATTACGGCACTCTCGGATGAGATCATGCGGGTACCCCCTCCTGACAACTTCAAGATCCCGGTCCTTGACTCGTACAATGGGAGTACCGACCCCGAGCAGCATCTGGATGCGTTCGTCTCTACGACACTATTCTATCCTCTGAGCGACAACCTTATCTGCAGAGCGTTTCCTTTAACGCTCCGAGACGCCGCTCGTAAATGGTTTAATAACTTGCCTCCGAGGAGTATTACTTCGTTCGAGCCATTATCGAACAAATTCTTGACGCACTTCCAGGCCAGCCGAGTGCGCAAGAAGACATCTTATCACTTGTCTACGATGAAACAGCAAAAAGACGAGCCCTTGAGGGACTTTATCAAGTGCTTCAATGTTGAAGTGCTGGAAATCAAGGACGTCGAGCCCGCAGTGCACATGTCCAGCCTGCAGGCCGGGGTCACCGACGGGCAGCTTTGTTGGTCCCTTGCCAAAAAGCCGCCCAAGAATCTGGATGACCTACTGGCCAGGTGTGAGAAGTACATCGCAGTAGACGAGACGAGAAAGGCTCAAAAGAGTGCAGCAAGCAACACTTAGCAAAACTGCTCCTTCCGGTATGGCCGACCTGCCCACTTGCCCATGCAGGCTTGGGCAGCATGTCGGCCCCTCGACCCTGCCTAATCGTACCCCCAGCGAGTGCGAGTAGCATGCAAATGATCGTACGATCGGCCTACGCCCGCCCACAAGCAGGCAAAGGTAGCACGTCGATCAAAATTGACACTTAGCAAAACCGCTCCTTTCGGTATGGCCGATCTGCCCACTAGCCCATGCAGGCTTGGGCAGCATGCCGGCCCCTACGACCCTGCCTACTCGTACCCCCCAGCGAGTGCGAGTATCATGCAGATGATCGTACGATCGGCCTACCCCCGCCCACAAGCAGGCAATGGTAGCACGCCGATCATAATTGACACTGCCTGTTCACACCCACAAGCAGGTGCAAACAGCTTGCAAGTGTTCAATCACTCGGCCCATCCACGCCCACAAGCAAGCAAGGGGAGCAGGCCGATCAAAATAAACACTGCCTGTTCAACAACTCCTTCCGGTATGGCCGACCTGCCCACAAGCCCATGCAGGCTTGGGCAGCATGCCGGCCCCTAAGACCCTACCTACTCGTACCCCCCCAGCGAGCCCATGTAGCATGCAGACGATCGTACGATCGGCCTACCCATGCCCACAAGCAAGCAAAGGTAGCACGTCGATCACAATTGACACTTCCTGTCCATACCCTCAAGCAGGTGTAAACCGCATGCAAGTGTTCAATCAACCTGCCCACCCACGCCCACAAGCAGGCAAGGGTAGCAGGCCAACCACAAATGAATCACGCGAGCGCATACGCAGTCGGTAAGAGCGGCGAGGGCAGTAGTCGGAAGCATACCGAACACTTGGCCATGTCAGTGGCCGACCACGAAGCGCCCAATGTGCCATATCAACTATCGACCATGAAGGACCCACTGTGCCATATCAATGGCCGACGGCGATCCAAGCCTGCTAGGGGCACCCGACGTTGATAGTCACAGATCTAGAGGTCTTTTGTTCCAATAAGGGTCTACAGTGCAAAGTTCAACAACTCTCCAATGCCGTTCCATTCGGCTTCATCATACCTCAATCTTCCTACCTCGGTCCACAAGCAGACCTCGGTAGCACGCAGACCATACTCGTATCTTCTTACCACGGTCCACAAGTAGACCAAGGTAGCATGAAGATCATACCCGTATCTGCCTACCGCGGTCCATAAGCAGACCTTGATAGCACGCAGACCATACTCGTATCTGCCTACACCGGTCCACAAGCAGACCTCGGTAGCACGTAGACCATACTCGTATCTTCCTACCACGGTCCACAAGCAGACCAAGGTAGCATGAAGATCATACCCGTATCTACCTACCGTGGTCCACAAGCAGACCTCGGTAGCACGTAGACCATACTCGTATCTGCCTACCACGGTCCACTAGCAGGCCTCGGTAGCATGCAGACCATACTCTTACCTGCCTACCACGGTCCACAAGCAGACCAAGGTAGCATGAAGATCATACCAGTATCTGCCTACCGCGGTTCACGAGCAGACCTCGGTAGCACGGAGAGCCTACTTGATTATACCTATACAAGTTCACAAGCAGACCTCGGTAGTTCGACCGCGGCAGACCCAACACTTGACAATTTCTCAAACATCCAGCTGCTCGGAGATACATCCGACCATGCTAATGACAGTCATTTTGAGGAAGAATCAAGTGTTCTCGACCTGAACAACAGTCAAGCCGACAACACTCCCGGGGTAGGGGCACCTTTGCCATTTGTCGAAACAGAACCAGCACACGGACCGAGCCACACTCAACATTGTTCGCACTCAGCATTACTACTTAATTGTCTTCGGCCTACCAGAGCGCCGAACGGACAACACTTCCGGGGTAGGGCAGTCAATAATGCCTTAGCCATTTTTATTACTTAAGTGTTCTCGGCCTACCAGAGAGCCGAGTCGACGATACTTTCGGGGTAACCGTCGAATGGGTAACAACATCCGAGAAGAAAGAAAGAAGACAACAAAAGACAATAGAAGACAACAGAATCAAGTATGCTTTATTAAAAGCCCAAGAAGGGCGGTTGTACAATTACACATGAAAAGAAAGAAAAAATTGTTGTACATATTTACAAGGACGACTCGGAAGTCCTCAAGACCGGTTCTCCTCGGCGGTCTGGTCTACGGGACCCTCGGAAGGCAGCGGAGGGTCCGGGAGCTAATGATCGGCATCTGGGGCACCTCATACGGAGGAAGGTCATCCTCCTATATACGGTCAGCCTCCGTAGGGCCCGTCGGCTCCACCCGATCATCCTCGGCCATGGCTGAGGTCTCCACAGTCGCCACTGGCTCCACCCCAAGTACCTCGGCCATGATCGGGATCTCCGACCAGTTGAAGTCGGCCCCCTTCTCCACGAGCTGTTCCTTCGGGTATTTGACACCCCTCATGAAAAACCCACAGACGGCCTCCTCCACGTCCTCCCCATACTGAGGAGACGATCGGTACTCGGCCACAGCTAGATCAAGGGCCTCCCGGCGTGCCTCTTCAGCCTTGGCCAGAGCCTCCTTGGCCGATTTGGCCTCATCCTCAGACTTTCGAAGCTTCTCCACCAGGACCAGCTTTGCCTTCTCCGTAGCTTGCAGGTCTTCCTCGGATTTCCGCCGCTTGTCCTCGGCCGACCGAAGCTTTTCCTCCGCCTGGTGCACTCTCTTGTGCTCCTCGTCGAGAGCGGCCTCGACTTTGTCTAGCGAATCCCTGAGGGTGATGTTCTCAGCAGCAAGGCCCTCGACCTCCGAGGATTTATTGGTGAGGTTTTCCTCGGTTGCCATTAGAGCCTCACTTAGGGAGTCCTCGCCACCCTCGCACTCTTGAAGACCGAGTCCGTCGACTTCAGTCCGAGCGCAGGAGAAAAGGCGGTCGTCACCGCCTTCAGCTTGTCGCTCCTCAGTAGGGGAGCAGGCTCAGCCTCCCCCTTAGAGGCACCGGTGGCCTCGGTCAGATCGACCACCTTCGGACCTTAAGTGGTCTTCTTCGCCGAGGGCACCGCCGTGCCATGGCCGGACAGAACCAGTTTTGTCACGGCAACCTTCCGGGGCTGGGCTACTTTCATAGCCCCTTTGCAAGGCTGGACTTCCTTCGTCGTAGCCTCCGCCTTTGTTTCGTCTTGATGGCCCAGCCTAGGTGTAAGACCCGTATTAAACTAACCCGGTCTTACCACCTTGAACCAGGTATACCCATCATGGTCGAACCACATGGATCAAGTGCGTAAAGGAGATCACAATCCCAGGTATTAAACTGACCCAAAAACACTCAAAATAAGGGGAGGGTCGCATACCCAGCAAGGGAGGGTCGGACCCCCCAGTATAAAAGCCAGACCCCCAGTTTTACATGGGGGGTCGGACATTTTAAGGACCAGGGGTCGACGGGATCTCCTACCCCACCTATCGACCCCCGATAGTCGGTAAAAACAGCTCGAACCAAAAATTAGGAAACTTTCCTAATTTTAATGGGATTCCTTCCTAATTTCAATGGGACTTATTTTAGGAGTTTCTACTCTATAGATAGGACGTCCCTAAGCCTCTTTCACTCCTTTTAGAACCCTAATTGGATTGAGAGAAAGAGAAGGAGAAAGAGAAGAGAAGAGAAGAGATGGAAAGTGGAGAAGAAGATCAAGGAGAAGGCTTCAGAGAAACAAGCCTAATTCTCAGGTAAGGATACCAACTCCGTGTCATTCTTAAGACCTTAGAGTAGATAATGAAGAGGGGATTATCTAGGAGGAACCCAAATCATCCACCCATGGTTTGGTTTTCATGAAAAACCATGGGGGAACTCATGAAAGCCATATAGGTGAATAAACCATGGTTCTAGGCCATAGAACATCTGTGGAATGGACTGTAGGAGCAAGCCATAGGACCCCAAACACGAAGAATGGACTGAAGGAAGAAAAATTGACAAAACCCACAGGGGGTCGCATAGGGGGTCGATGGCCAATCGACCCTACCAGAACCTGAGCATCGACCCCCAGTGTTCGAGAAGTCCTGAACAGGGGTGGTCGCACCCAGGGTCGATCAAGACTCCGACCCTAGCATCGACCCCCAGTTAGTCGCACGCGTTTTAAAGTTTGAATTAATTCTAATTAAATTCTATCGACTTGGTCAGGTTTTCTAGTGATATAATATCGATATATAGTTGATTCTTAAAGCTTGAAAGAGGACTTACGACCAAGTAAAGGTGAGGAAACAAGACCTAAAATATTTGGTTAATAACAAACTATTTTTATTTCTTGAGTCCAATGCTATGCTTGATTCTATGCGAACATGCTTGTAATGTGCATTCAACATGTCATCCAATATTTCTGTTTATTGTTCATGCATATTTACTTTATTGTTTATAACATGATAATGGCCATGATGATAGTAATAGGCATGTGAATGTATGTGTGTGGTTGGTGTACTTGATGCGAGCGAGTATCAGGGGGGTGTCATAGGCCGGGCCTCAGCACTCTAGCTCTATCTCTAACTCAAGTCTTGTGCATTAGCATCGTCGTATCGCCATTACTTTAGCAGAACTATTACGTTGTAGAGTATCAAGGGAGGTGGTCTCGGTCCTTGTAGTCTCTGACTCTACCGGGAGGCCTTAGTTCTATCTCTATGGGCGTTCTGAGGGATGCTGGGGTGAGGCCTTGGATACACTGTTTGGCATTAGGATTGGTTAGTTGCGAGTCCAGTTTGTAAGCCCTCTCCAGCAGGGGCTTACGTGTTGGTATGGCACTGTACAGCAATAAACGTTAACCTTTGTTGTACAATATTCATGGAAGGGTGGATGGGGACGACAATAAACGTTAACCTTTGGGCGGACTTCCACACCCTGTATATAGAGGAGGGGTCAATAAACGTTAACCTTTGACCACCGTACCTTTCTATTGCGCATTGTAAACTTGAAATCAGACCAAAGATATGAATTGAATGCATGCATATGTATTGTTGCATTGTTTTGTTTGCTCACTGAGCCATGATGTGTGCTCACCCTCTCGACATCGAATATTTTTAGTTGATGATGTAGGTACTACCGTCAAAGGTTATGTCAACGCTCCAGTGTACGGGCACATGGCGGTGATGGAAGTTGAAGACGAAGTGGATACGCATGACTCCTCTTGGGAGTGCAACTCATGCGTATTCGATTAGATTTTATTTTAATTATTTGGATTTAGTAAAGACATGTAATTGATATTTATTTGTGTCTTAGTTGATACAAAATACTTTACTATTTAAATATGATTATCACATCTAGATTTCTCAGTTCGTTTTATTATAAGACTTCCGCTATTGTGTATTTACTCTGATTATGAATGTGGATGTATGAGGTTTAGATAAAATGGATATAGCCTACTCGAGATCCTGGTTGAACCGTTAGTTTGTTGACGGTTCATCACACCATTCTAAATAGTGCAGAATTGGGGTGTGACAACATGGTATCAGAGCCTCTCAGGCATTGTCCGCTAAACTAGTATACCTTCACGACGAATTGTGAACTGAGATAGGATAAAAGTAAAAACTATAATATTAACACACTATAAGCACAAGTGATGTTTGAGACCAAACTTGAAAAGAGAATAATGCATCTATTAAAGGGAGAACAATTTTAAATACAATTAGAGAGAAACAAATGTATATAAATAGCTGAAGCAGAGTACAGTCTATAATCCAGACAGTTACTCTGTAGTACAAAAAAATAAAAAGAAAAAATACAATCATGAAGCTGGAGGTGAAGGAGGAGGCGGTGCCTCACGGTCTCTGTCATAATCCTCAGCGTAGACTCTAGTCAACCAGGCTACCAGAGTCTGGGTCGTCTGAAGACTAGCTGTGAGACCAGCCAACCGCTGATCAGTTATGTGCTGAGCACCCAAAAGCTCCTCCATACGCATATCTGACCGGCGCTGAGCATCTATGAGCTCTCCTATCCTCATGTCCGATATGTGCTGGGCGTCTAGTAGCTCATCCACTCTCACACGCTGAGTGTCTAGTAACTCCCCCATCCTCAGATCAGATCTGCGCTGAGCCTCTCTGATCTCATGCAGTATCCCCATCATATCAGAAGGTGAGTGTGAAGGACCAGCTGCATAAGAAGGACCAGCCGCATAAGAAGTACTAGCTCCAGCAGCATGTGTAGGTGAAGGAGGTGGTATGGAGTCCACATCCATGTACATATGGTCATCATCACCAGCAGGCTCACTATGAACTCCAGCGGCTGCTGGTGCTGCCTCAGCGTCAGCCATCTCTACGCGAGTGCGAGGGCGCACCATTACGTTCCTCTCCTCATCATTGACCTGGGCATCCCGCATGCCCATCTTGCAAATAGCCTCCCAATCTAGAGGTAATGAGAAGGATTTTTCCTGAATCTTCTCATCCACTAAGTCAACCCCCATGTGGGTGAGCAAGGTAGTGATCATGCATCCGTAAGGAAGGTTGCCGGTGTGACTGGGCAATGTGGCACTGATCATGGTACGCATAATGATGTATGGAAGGCAGACGGGCTGCCTAGTGCATATACAGTATAGGAGATACTGGGTCAGCTGGGAGAGCCTCTCATAATGATCACTCTGCGGTATCAGGTTATGTTGAATGATCTTGCAGTATACTCGTGGATCAGAACGCAGATAACACGCCCTCATCTGCCAGCTATCTGGTCGGATGAGCTGACTATCGATCTCAGCCCTCATCTGTAGAGAGAAGAACTGGGGCTCTCCAGGAGCACAGAAAACCATGGGGTCAGCAAAGGAAATGCCCAGTAGGTTAACCAGCTGCCGATAATCAAATGAGATGTCAACTCCCTTGACGTAGCTCGTGATATGCAGCTCATCACCCCTCTCCACATCATTGTAATCCCGCACCACTTGGAGGTTACAATAGAACTGGCGTACCAAGTCAGGACAGGTACAGGCATCATAAGTGATGACAGGGAGCCATCCCATATCACCAAATGCTCTCTCCACATTGAACAAGGCTAACTCAGACAAGTTCACCTTGCGACTTCCCTTTACCTCCTTACGAGCAAAGCGGGCATATTGTGCCTCAGCTTCATTAGTACAGAAGCGAAGATGGTCGCGAACACTAGGAACCTTGGTACGGGCCATAATATCTACAAACCACAAGGAAAAACAAATAATGGATTAGTAATGTAGAAAAATCAAAAATTTTGACATTATAACGACGTAAGTTGGCCAAAAGCCTCACTTTTCACCCATACACGTGGGCAGGAGGACTTACATAGGTTCTAAACTATCTTGCAATACTCATACAGTTGGAAATTCTAGCTAACGGAATTCAATTTGAATAAATTTCAAGAAATTCAAAAATCTTGACAATTTAGGGCAAAAAGGGCTAATTTTGAGTTTCTCGATAACCAACTGATGAAACTCAAATATTTTTTAGGGGTTTCATCCATTGAGTCACCAATAACAAAATCCCCCAATAAAAATCAAATTTTTACGGCTAGAAAAAGTTTAATTTGAAGAAAATGAGATATACGGGTGAAAACCTAGAAAAGAAAACCTAAAACCATGTAAAGGTAAGATACATACCTATAGGGAAGGTGTAGACGTCGAAACAAGGAACCCAAATGACCAATGTAGTAGAGTTGGCACTGTAGCAACTCAGAGGAAGGAGACGAGTTGAAACGGAGGAGGAAGAATGGAAAATGAACTCAGAATTGGACCTTAAAAATCTGCTTTTTGGCCCGGGGGTCGGAGAATTCGATTAGAACAATCGACCCCCATATCGACCCCCGCATCGACCCTCGGCTCTCGGGAACCTGACAGTGAACCAAGGGTCGCATTGAGGGTCGGATACCCATCGACCCCCCCATCGACCCCTGGCTCTCGGGAAAAATGGATGATTTCCCAGGGTCGGATCCTAGGGTCGGACATACCATCGACCCCCACCATCGACCCTACATAGAAAAGACAATTTTTTTTCACAGAATGATCTGAAAAATTTAAAAATAACATCGGTTAGCGTATCTACATGAAGTATAAATGATTGCCTCACATATTTTAATGATTTTCAGGCATCACCATTATCAGAGGAAAAGTATGGCTGGGCGTAGAGTAACCAGGTAGAGCCGAAACACAGTTCCACCACCACCACCCGTGGAGGAAGCCAGTCAAGAAAATATAAATGCACAGGGTAATCCACAGGTTGCACCACCAATTAACCAGGATCCGGCAAATCCTACTAACTTGCCGCCCCCACCACCGGAATTGACTACTGTGGTGATTAATCTGGCACAACAACTTCAATAAATGTAATACGCGCAAATCCATATGCAGGCAATGATGGGAATGATGTTCCAGGCGGCACAAACTACACCTATGCCAGCTGGGCAAAACAATGCAACACCAGTGGGTAACCACCCAACACCTCAACCACCAGCTGCACAGATTCCAGTACCACATCCTGAGGTAGTGCAGGGAAATTTTCAGTATCCATCACCTATATATGGGGCATATGCTTCTAATCAGCTGGATCACTCTCGACTCATCGAGAGATTCTTAAAGATGAAACCTAAGGAGTTCAACGAAAAACCGTCTGATCTACTCTGGCCGGCACACTGGATCAACAAAATGGAGAGAAATTTTCTGATGATGACTATTACAGAAGAAGAGAAGGTATTATGTGCCACCTTCATGCTACAAGATAATGCACATCATTGGTGGAAATCTACCAGGGCCTACCTATTAACCAAGCACGCCCTATTGACCTGGGCTATATATAAAGAAGCTTTTTTTGAGAAGTACTTCCCCCGAAGCTTCAAAGATTCTATGGAGAAGGAGTTCCTGAGTTTATATCAGGGACATATGTTCGTTGATGCATATCAACAGCGTTATGAGGAGCTGTTTTTCTTTGCACCACTCAGCATGCAAGAAGAAGACACTAAGACCCGTAGGTTTGCCACGGGACTTAGAGGAAGCATCAGAGAGCATGTTCTAGGTTTGGAGAAGAAAATATATAATGAAGCTGTGCAAATTGCTCGAGTTATAGAATCGAACCAGAAGGAGAGTTATTTCATGCAAAACAGAGGTATAAAAAGGTTAGCTGGAAATGCTTATAACGGAGGGAATAACGAGACATTCAAACCCTTCCGTGCTCAAGGCTTTACTGCTACACCCAAGACTACCCCAGTAGCTCAATAGTAGCCAAAGCTAAATACTGAAGGTCCAAAATGTTATAACTATAATCAAGCGGGGCATATGGCAAGGGAGTGTCCTAAGCCCAGGAAGCAGGTACATCAAGAACGAGTTTATGCTGTTACATCTGAGGATGCTGTCGCATCACCCGATGTGGTCACAGGTATGACTGAAACCTTTTAAGTTGTATTACATTGTGTGAGCATGTAGACTAAGTTAAAATAAATCACATGTATCGTACCTATAAATGACATACCCGCCAGAGTACTCTTTGACTCAGGAGCTACTCATTCTTTTATATCTGTGTCATTTGGGAAGAAGCTGAATTTACCCATCAAAACATTAGACTACAAATTACTTGTACGGTCACTGATGGGGTTAGAAGTGGAGTTAGAAAAAGGTTATGGGCCATGTCTAGTTCTCATTGGCGAGAAAACCTTAGATGCAACCTTGGTCCAACTTGGGATGGCAGACTTTGACGTCATATTGGGAATGGACTGGTTAGCTCGATATTTTGTGAATCTATTATGCGTCGAAAAGAAGCTAACATTTAAAGACAAAGAAGGAGCAGAATTCAGTTTTGCGGGAACCAAACTTTCCCGTAAACGCAAGCTCATACTCTCAGCACTAAAGGCTAAGAGGTGCCTTAAGAAAGGAGCATTTGGGTATCTAATGTCAGTGGTCGACCTCACCAAAGAAGCACCACGGATGGAAGATATTGATGTCGTGCGGGACTACCCCGACGTATTTCCTGAGGAACTATCAGGATTACCACCTGACCGAGCCACAGAGTTTGTGATAGATCTTATACCTAGAGCTGCACCAGTATCAAAAGCACCTTATCGAATGGCTCCTACTGAATTAAAGGAGTTGAAAGTACAATTACAAGAACTACTGGACAAGGGTTATATTCGACCCAGTATATCACCATGGGGAGCGCCAGTATTGTTCGTAAAGAAGAAGGACGGTAGCGTTCGATTATGTATCGACTACCGGGAGTTGAACAAACTGACAATCAAGAATCGATATCTACAACCTCGGATCGATGACTTGTTCGATCAGTTGCAATGAGCAAAAGTATTTTCTAAGATCGATCTTCGGTCAGGCTACCATCAGTTGAAGATTAAAGATGGTGATATTCTTAAGACAGCTTTCAGGACAAGATATGGACATTATGAATTCTTGGTCATGTCTTTTGGATTAACAAACACACCCGCAACTTTCATGGAACTTATGAACCGGGTTTTCCACGATATGTTGGATACGTCGGTTATTGTATTTATTGATGATATATTGGTATATTCCAAGGACAAGGAAACCCATATTAAGAATCTAAACGCCACTCTACAGCGTTTAAGGAAAGAGAAGCTGTTGCCAAATTTACCAAGTGTGAGTTTTGGCTAAGTGAAGTCGCCTTCCTAGGCCATGTAGTATCCGCTGAAGGAATCAAAGTGGATCCCAGCAAGGTCGAGGCTATTGTAAAGTGGGAAGCACCAAAGAGCGTTGTAGAAATTAGAAGTTTTCAGGGTCCAGTTGGTTATTATCGGCGATTTGTGGAAGATTATTCCCGGATTGTCGTACCTCTCACCGGTCTGACTAAGAAAGGTGAAAAGTTTGTGTGCATGGATAAATGCGAGAAGAGCTTTCAAACCTTGAAGACCAGATTGATATCCGCTCTGATTTTGACTATTCTGGTTCCAGGACAGCCATTTATCTTGTACACTGATGCGTCAGGACTGGGATTAGGATGTGTGCTTATGCAAGGAGAACAAGTAATTGCTTATGCCTCAAGACCGTTAAAGACACATGAGAAAAATTATCCCACTCATGATTTGGAGTTAGCGACAGTAGTACATGCTGTCAAGATATGGAGACATTACCTATACGAGGAGAAATTTCAGATTAAATCAGACCATAAAAGTCTTACTTATCTATTTAGTCAGAAGGAGTTGAATATGAGACAAAGAAGATGGCCGAAACTATTGAAAGACTATGATTGTGATATCCAGTATCATCCGGGGAAAGCTAATGTAGTAGTGGATGCGTTGAGCAGAAAGGTAATGATAAAATCTCAAGGAGAGGTTAGCACAACTGCAGCAATGTGTACTATCAGAACGGTATTCAACTACGGCAATGAGCAGTATGTGATAGATACAATGGATGGATCAGCCAACCAAGGGTTCATTCATCGGTTTTCCAATATGTTCGCTGCATTGAAGATTATACAGAATATAATTGATGAAGTGAAGACAGCTATCAAATCAGACCCTTACCTGAGAACGGTACAAGAAGACATCGAAAAAGGTAGAACTAACCTTGAGTTCACCGTGGACGAAGAGAAGGTATGGAAGTAAAGGAAGAATATGTGTACCCAAAACCGAAAGTGTGGACATTAGACACCGACTGATGAAAGAAGCCCATACCACCATCTATTCGATACACCCGAGAATGTACAAAAATGAAAGCAAACATAGCTAAGTTCGTGTCTTAGTGCCTAAATTGTCAGAAAGTAAAGGCTGAACGACAAAGACCGGCAGGACTGTTACAGGCGTTACCGGAACCAGCACGGAAATGGGACTGCATCACTATGGACTTCGTCCCAGGATTACCACTGACTCCTCGAGTAGTTGACGCAGTTTGGGTGATTGTAGACTGTCTGACTAAAACAGTTCGCTTTTTACCGATACGACCCCAGTATACACTGGAGAGGTTGGCTAGCAGTATGTGGATAATATTATTCGATTACACGGAGTACCAGAGAGTACGGTGTCCGATAGAGTTCCACGATTTACTTTCAAGTTTTGGAAAGGATTGCAAAAGGCTATGGGTACAACATTGAAGTTTAGTACTGCATTCCATCCACCGATAGATGGACAGTCAGAGCGTACAATTCAGATTCTAGAAGATATGCTACGAGCATGTGTAATTGATTTTAAGGGATCATGGGATGAAAAGTTACCACTAATTGAGTTCGCTTAAAACAATAGCTATCAGGCTACTATATAGATGTCACCCTGTGAAGCACTGTTTGGCAGAAAGTGTCGAACTCCTTTATTTTGGAATGATGTTGTGGAATGTAGTCTCGTTGGACCAAAATTTGTTGAGGAGACTTGTCGAGTGGTCGACATTATGAAGGAAAGAGTGAGAACGGCCCAGAATCGTCAGAAGCAATATGCAGATACTCGACACAGAGATCTTGAGTTCGTCGTGGGTGATAAAGTAATCTTAAAGGTATCGCCTATGCGGGGTCTGAAATGGTTCGGACAGAAAGGGAAACTAAGTCCAAGATATGTCGGGCCATATGAGATTCTAGCTAAGCATGGGAAAGTGGCTTACCAGTTAGCACTACCACCATCTATGTCAAGTGTGCATGACGTATTTCATATTTCCTTATTGATGAAGTATGTCAAAGATCCAACGCACGTTCTGACAGTAGATCTACTTGATTTGACTAATGATATGACATTTGAAGTAACACCAACTGAAATCACCAGCCGAAAGGTTCAATGACTACGCAACCGAGATATCTATTATGTTAAGGTCACTTGGAGAAGTAGAGACATAGAAGAAATTACATGGGAAGAAGAGAATGCTATGCGAAAGCAATACCCTCATTTATTCGACTCAGAAGGTACGAACAATTTTGGGAACCAAATTTTTATAAGTAGGGGGGAGTTGTAAGACCCGTATCAAACTAACCCGATCTTACCACCTTGAACCATGTCAACCCATCATTGTCGAACCACATGGATCAAGTGCGTGAAGGAGATCACGATCCCAGGTATTAAACTGACCCAAAATCACTCAAAATAAGGGGAGGGTCGCATACCCAGGAAGGGAGGGTCGGACCCCCCAGTATAAAAGTCAGACCCCCAGTTTTACATGGGGGGTTGGACATTTTAAGGACCAGGGGTCGACGGGATCTCTGACCCCCCCTATCGACCCCTGGTAGTCGGTAAAAACAGCTCGAACCAAAAATTAGGAAACTTTCCTAATTTCAATGGGATTTCTTCCTAATCTCAATGGGACTTATTTTAGAAGTTTCTACTCTATAGATAGGACGTCCCTAAGCCTCTTTCACTCCTTTTAGAACCCTAATTGGATTGAGAGAAAGAGAAGGAGAAAGAGAAGATAAGAGAAGGAAAGTGGAGAAGAAGATCAAGGAGAAGGCTTCAGAGAAACAAGCCTAATTCTCAGGTAAGGATACCAACTCCGTGTAATTCTCAAGACCTTAGAGTAGAAAATGAAGAGGGGATTATCTAGGAGGAACCCAAATCATCTACCCATGGTTAGGTTTTCATGAAAAACGATGGCAGAAATCATGAAAGCCATACGATGGCGGAAATCAAGAAAGCCATATAGGTGAATAAACCAAGGTTCTAGGCCATAGAACATGTGTGGAATGGACTGTAAGAGCAAGCCATAGGACCCCAAACATGAAGAATGGACTGAAGGAAGAAAAATTGACAAAACCCACAGGGGGTCGCATGGGGGGTCGATGGCCAATCGACCCTTCCAGACCCTAAGCATCGACCCCCAGTGTTTGGGAAGTCCTGAATAGGGGTGGTCGCACCCAGGGTCGATCAAGACTCCGACGCTAGCATCGACCCCCAGTTAGCAGCATCCTTTTTAAAGTCTGAATTAATTCTAATTAAATTCTATCGACTTGGTTAGGTTTTCTAGTGATATAATATCGATATATAGTTGATTCTTAAATCTTGAAAGAGGACTTATGATCAAGTAAAGGTGAGGAAACAAGACCTAAACTAATTGGTTAATAACAAACTCTTTTTATTTCTTGAGTCCAATGCTATGCTTGATTCTATGCGAACATGCTTGTAATGTGCATTCAACCTCTCATCCAATATTTTTATTTATTGTTCATGCATATTTACTTTATTGTTTATAACATGATAATGACCATGATGATAGGAATAGGCATGTGAATGTATGTGTGTGGTTGGTGTACTTTATGCGAGCGGGTATCAGGGGGGGTGTCATAGGCCGGGCCTTAGCACTATAGCTCTATCTCTAATTCAAGTCTTGTGCATTAGCATCGTCGTATCGCCATTACTTTAGCAGAACTATTACGTCGTAGAGTATCAGGGGAGGTGGTCTCGGTCCTTGTAGTCTCTGACTCTACCGGGGGGCCTTAGCTCTATCTCTATGGGCGTTCTGAGGGGTGCTGGGGTGAGGCCTTGGATACACTGTTTGGCATTAGGATTGGTTAGTTGCGAATCCAGTTTGCAAGCCCTCGAAAGCAGGGGCTTACGTTTTGGTATGGCGCTGTACAGCAACAAATGTTAACATTTGTTGTACAATATTCATGGTAGGGTGGATGGGGACGACAATAAATGTTAACCTTTGGGTGGACTTTTACACCCTGTGTATAGAAGAGGGGTCAATAAATGTTAACCTTTGACCACCGAACCTTTCTATTGCGCATTGCAAACTTAAACCCAGACCAAAGATATGAATTAAATGCATGCATATGTATTGTTGCATTGTTTTGTTTGCTCACTGAGCCATGATATGTGCTCACCCTCTCGACGTCGAATTTTTTTAGTTGATGATGCAGGTACTACCGTCGAAGATTATGTCAACGCTCCAGTGTACGGGCACATGGCGGCGATGGAAGTTGGAGACGAAGTGGATACGCATGACTCCTCTTGCGAGTGCAACTCATGCGTATTCGATTAGATTTTATTTTAACTATTTTGATTTAGTAAAGATATGTAATTGATATTTATTTATGTGTTAGTTGATACATAATAATTTGCTATTTAAATATGATTATCACATCTAGATTTCTCAGTTCGTTTTATTTTAAGACTTCTGCTATTGTGTATTTACTCTGATTATGAATGTGGATGTATGAGGTTTAGATAAAACGGATATAGCCTACTCGAGATCCTGGTTAAACCATTGGTTTATTGATGGTTCATCACACCATTCTGAATAGTGCGGTATTGTTCGTAAAGAAGAAGGACGGTAGCGTTCGATTATCTATCGACTACCGGGAGTTGAACAAACTGAAATAAGAATCGATATCCACTACCTCAGATCGACCCAATATATCACCATGGGGAGCGCCAGTATTGTTCGTAAAGAAGAAGGATGGTAGCGTTCGATTATGTATCGACTATCGGGAGTTGAACAAACTGACAATCAAGAATCGATATCCACTACCTCGGATCGATGACTTGTTCGATCAGTTGCAATGAGCAAAAGTATTTTCTAAGATCGATCTTTGGTCAGGCTACCATCAGTTGAAGATTAAAGATGGTGATATTCCTAAGACAGCTTTCAGGACTAGATATGGACATTATGAATTCTTGTTCATGTCTTTTGGATTAACAAACGCACCCGCAACTTTCATGGAACTTATGAACCGGGTTTTCCACGATATTTTGGATACGTCGGTTATTGTATTTATCGATGATATATTGGTATATTCCAAGGACAAGGAAACCCATATTAAGAATCTAAACGCCACTCTACAGCGTTTAAGGAAAGAGAAGCTGTATGCCAAATTTACCAAGTGTGAGTTTTGGCTATGTGAAGTCGCCTTCCTAGGCCATGTAGTATCCGCTGAAGCAATCAAAGTGGATCCCAGCAAGGTCGAGGCTATTGTAAAGTGGGAAGCACCAAAGAGCGTTGCAGAAATTAGAAGTTTTCAGGGTCTAGCTGGTTATTATCGGCGATTTGTGGAAGATTATTCCCGGATTGTCGTACCTCTCACCGGTCTGACTGAGAAAGGTGAAAAGTTTGTGTGGATGGATAAATGTGAGAAGAGCTTTCAAACCTTGAAGACTAGATTGATATCCACTCCAATTTTGACTATTCCGGTTCCAGGGCAGCCATTTATCTTGTACACTGATGCGTCAGGACTGGGATTAGGATGTGTGCTTATGGAAGGAGAACAAGTAATTGCTTATGCCTCAAGACCGTTAAAGACACATGGGAAAAATTATCCCACTCATGATTTGGAGTTAGCGGCAGTAGTACTTGCTGTCAAGATATGAAGACATTGCCTATACGGGGAGAAGTTTCAGATTAAATCAGACCATAAAAGTCTTACTTATCTATTTAGTCAGATGGAGTTGAATATGAGACAAAGAAGATGGCTGAAACTATTGAAAGACTATGATTGTGATATCCAGTATCATCCGGGGAAAGCTAATGTAATAGCGGATGCGTTGAGCAGAAAGGCAAAGATAAAATCTCAAGGAGAGGTTAGCACAACTGCAGAAATGTGTACTATCAGAACGGTATTCAATCACGGCAATGAGCAGTATGTGATAGATACAACGGATGGATCAGCCAACCAAGGGTTTATTCATCGGTTTTCCAATATTTTCGCTGCATTGAAGATTATACCGGATATAATTGATGAAGTGAAGAGAGCTATCAAATCAGACCCTTACCTGAGAACGGTACAAGAAGACATCGAAAAAGGTAGAACTAACCCTGAGTTCACCTTGGACGAAGAGAAGGTATTGAAGTAAAGGAAGAATATGTGTACCCAAAACCGAAAGTGTGGACATTAGACACCGACTGATGAAAGAAGCCCATACCACCATCTATTCGATACACCCGGGAAGTACAAAAATGTATCATGATCTAAAGAAATTATATTGGTGGAGAGGAATGAAAGCAAACATAGCTAAGTTCGTGTCTCAGTGCCTAAATTGTCAGAATGTAAAGGCTGAACGACAAAGACCGGCAGGACTGTTACAGCCATTACCGGAACCAGCCTGGAAATGGGACTGCATCAGTATGGACTTCGTCACAGGATTACCACTGACTGCTCGAGTAGTTGACGCAGTTTGGGTGATTGTAGACTGCCTGACTAAAAGAGTTTGCTTTATACCGATACGACCCCAGTATACACTAGAGAGGTTGGTTAAGCTGTATGTGGATAATATTATTCGATTACACGGAGTAACAGAGAGTATTGTGTCCGATAGAGATCCACGATTTACTTCCAAGTTTTGGGAAGGATTGCAAAAGGCTATGGGTACAACATTGAAGTTTAGTACTGTATTCCATCCACAGATAGATAGACAATCAGAGCGTACAATTCAGATTCTAGAAGATATGCTACGAGCATGTGTAATTGATTTTAAGGGATCATGGGATGAAAAGTTACCACTAATTGAGTTCGCTTATAACAATAGCTATCAGACTACTATACAGATGTCACCCTGTGAAGCACTGTATGGCAGAAAGTGTCGAACTCCTTAATTTTGGAATGATGTTGGGGAATGTAGTCTCGTTGGACCAGAATTTGTTGAGGAGACTTGTCGAGTGGTCGACATTATCAAGGAAAGAGTGAGAACGGCCCAGAATCGTCAGAAGCAATATGCAGATACTCGACGCAGAGATCTTGAGTTCATCATGGGTGATAAAGTAATCTTAAAGGTATCGCCTATGCGGGGTCTGAAACGGTTCAGAAAGAAAGGGAAACTAAGTCCAAGATATGTGGGCCATATGAGATTCTAGCTAGGCGTGGGAAAGTGGCTTACCAGTTAGCACTACCACCATCTATGTCAAGTGTGCATGACGTATTTTATATTTCCTTATTGAAGAAGTATGTCAAAGATCCAACACACGTTCTGACAGTAGATCTGCCTGATTTGACTGATGATTTGACATTTGAAGTAACACCAACTGAAATCACCACCCGAAAGGTTCAATGACTACGTAACCGAGATATGTATTATGTTAAGGTCACTTGGAGAAGTAGAGACATGGAAGAAATTAGATGGGAAGAAGAGAATGCTATGCGAAAGCAATACCCTCATTTATTTTACTCAGAAGGTATGAACAATTTTGGGGACGAAATTTTTATAAGTAGGGGGAATTGTAAGACCCGTATCAAACTAACCCGGTCTTACCACCTTGAACCAGGTCTACCCATCATTGTCGAACCACATGGATCAAGTGCGTGAAGGAGATCCCGATCCCAGGTATTAAACTGACCCAAAAACACTCAAAATAAGGGGAGGGCCGCATACCCAACAAGGGACGGTCGGACCCCCCAGTATAAAAGTCAGACCCCCAGTATTACATGGGGGGTCGGAAATTTTAAGGACCAAGGGTCGACGGGATCTCTGACCCCCCTATCGTCCCTCGATAGTCGATAAAAACAGCTCGAACCAAAAATTAGGAAACTTTCCTAATTTCAATGGGATTCCTTCCTAATCTCAATGGGACTTATTTTAGGAGTTTCTACTGTATAGATAGGACGTCCCTAAGCCTCTTTCACTCCTTTTAGAACCCTAATTGGATTGAGAGAAAGAGAAGGAGAAAGAGAAGAGAAGAGAAGGAAAGTGGAGAAGAAGATCAAGGAGAAGGCTCCAGAGAAACAAACCTAAATCTCAGGTAAGGATACCAACTCCGTGTAATTCTCAAGACCTTAGAGTAGATAATGAAAAAGGGATTATCTAGGAGAAACCCAAATCATCTACCCATGGTTAGGTTTTCATGAAAAATGATGGCGGAAATCATGAAAGCCATATAGGTGAATAAACCAAGGTTCTAGGCCAAGAATATGTGTGGAATGGACTGTAGGAGCAAGCCATAGGACCCCAAACATGAAGAATGGACTGAAGGAAGAAAAATTGACAAAACCCACAGGGGGTCGAATGCGGGGTCGATGGCCAATCGACCCTACCAGACCCTAAGCATCGACCCCCAGTGTTTGGGAAGTCCTGAATAGGGGTGGTCGCACCCAGGGTCGATCAAGACTCCGACCCTAGCATCGACCCCCAGTTAGCACCATGCTTTTTAAAGTCTGAATTAAATCTAATTAAATTCTATCGACTTGGTTAGAATTTCTAGTGATATAATATCGATATATAGTTGATTCTTAAAGCTTGAAAGAGGACTTATGATCAAGTAAAGGTGAGGAAACAAGACCTAAACTAATTGGTTAATAACAAACTCTTTTTATTTCTTGAGTCCCATGCTATGCTTGATTCTATGCGAA
The DNA here is from genome assembly GCA_028583415.1 of Protea cynaroides. NCBI lineage: Eukaryota > Viridiplantae > Streptophyta > Magnoliopsida > Proteales > Proteaceae > Protea > Protea cynaroides. The sequence continues at coordinate 43,795,616 of CM053273.1, forward strand.
CATGCTTGTAATGTGCATTCAACATGTCATCCAATATTTTTATTTATTGTTCATGCATATTTACTTTATTGTTTATAACAAGATAATGACCATGATGATAGGAATAGGCATGTGAATGTATGTGTGTGGTTGGTGTACTTGATGCGAGCGAGTATCAGGGGAGGTGTCATAGGCCGGGCCTTAGCACTATAGCTCTATCTCTAATTCAAGTCTTGTGCATTAGCATCGTCGTATCGCCATTACTTTAGCAGAACTATTACGTCGTAGAGTATCAGGGGAGGTGGTCTCGGTCCTTGTAGTCTTTGACTCTACCGGGGGGCCTTAGCTCTATCTCTATGGGCGTTCTGAGGGATGCTGGGTTGAGGCCTTGGATACACTGTTTGGCATTTGGATTGGTTAGTTGCGAGCCCAGTTTGTAAGCCCTCGCAAGCAGGGGCTTATGTGTTGGTATGGCACTGTACAGCAATAAACGTTAACCTTTGTTGTACAATATTCATGGTTGGGTGGATGGGGATGACAATAAACGTTAACCTTAGGGTGGACTTCCACACCCCGTGTATAGAGGAGGGGCAATAAATGTTAACCTTTGACCACCAATCCTTTCTATTCTGCATTGTGTTGTTTTGTTTGCTCATTGAGCCATGATATGTGCTCACCCTCTCGACGTCGAATATTTTTAGTTGATGATGTAGGTACTACCGTCGAAGATTATGTCAACGCTTCAGTGTACGGGCTCATGGCGGCGATGGAAGTTGAAGACGAAGTGGATACGCATGACTCCTCTTGCGAGTGCAACTCATGCGTATTTGATTAGATTTTATTTTAATTATTTGGATTTAGTAAAGATTTGTAATTGATATTTATTTATGTATTAGTTGATACAGAATAATTTGCTTTTTAAATATGATTATCACATCTAGATTTCTCAGTTCGTTTTATTATAAGACTTCTGCTATTGTGTATTTACTCTGATTATGAATGTGGATGTATGAGGTTTAGATAGAACGGATATAGCCTACTCGAGATCCTGGTTAAACCATTGGTTTATTGACGGTTCATCACACCATTCTGAATAGTGCGGTATTGTTCGTAAAGAAGAAGGACGATAGCGTTCGATTATGTATCGACTATCGGGAGTTGAACAAATTGACAATCAAGAATCGATATCCACTACCTCGGATCGACCCAGTATATCACCATGGGGAGCGCCAGTATTGTTCGTAAAGAAGAAGGACGGTAGCGTTCGATTATGTATCGACTACCGGGAGTTGAACAAATTGACAATCAAGAATCGATATCCACTACCTCGGATCGATGACTTATTCGATCAGTTGTAGTGAGCAAAAGTATTTTCTAAGATCGATCTTCGGTCAGGCTACCATCAGTTGAAGATTAAAGATGGTGATATTCCTAAGACAGCTTTCAGGACTAGATATGGACATTATGAATTCTTGGTCATGTCTTTTGGATTAACAAACGCACCCGCAACTTTCATGGAACTTATGAACCGGGTTTTCCACGATATGTTGGATACGTCGCTTATTGTATTTATTGATGATATATTGGTATATTCCAAGGACAAGGAAATCCATATTAAGAATCTAAACGCCACTCTACAGCGTTTAAGGAAAGAGAAGTTGTATGCCAAATTTACCAAGTGTGAGTTTTGGCTAAGTGAAGTCGCCTTCCTAGGCCATGTAGTATCCGCTGAAGGAATCAAAGTGGATCCCAGCAAGGTCAAGGCTATTGTAAAGTGAGAGCATTGCAGAAATTAGAAGTTTTCAGGGTCTAGCTGGTTATTATCGGCGATTTGTGGAAGATTATTCCCGGATTATCGTACCTCTCACCGGTCTGACTAAGAAAGGTGAAAAGTTTGTGTGGATGGATAAATGCGAGAAGAGCTTTCAAACCTTGAAGACTAGATTGATATCCGCTCCGATTTTGACTATTCCGGTTCCAGGGCAGCCATTTATCTTGTACACTGATGCGTCAGGACTGGGATTAGGATGTGTGCTTATGCAAGGAGAACAAGTAATTGCTTATGCCTCAAGACCGTTAAAGACACAGGAGAAAAATTATCCCACTCATGATTTGGAGTTAGCGGCAGTAGTACATACTGTCAAGATATGGAGACATTACCTATACGGGGAGAAGTTTCAGATTAAATCAGACCATAAAAGTCTTACATATCTATTTAGTCAGAAGGAGTTGAATATGAGACAAAGAAGATGGCTGAAACTATTGAAAGACTATGATTGTGATATCCAGTATCATCTGGGGAATGCTAATGTAGTAGCGGATGCGTTGAGCAGAAAGGCAATGATAAAATCTCAAGGAGAGGTTAGCACAACTGTAGCAATGTGTACTATCAGAATGGTATTCAATCACGGCAATGAGCAGTATGTGATAGATACAACGGACGGATCAGCCAACCAAGGGTTTATTCATCGGTTTTCCAATATGTTCGCTGCATTGAAGATTATACCGGATATAATTGATGAAGTGAAGACAGCTATCAAATCAGACCCTTACCTGAGAATGGTACAAGAAGACATCGAAAAAGGTAGAACTAACCCTGAGTTCACCTTGGACGAAGAGAAGGTATTGAAGTAAAGGAAGAATATGTGTACCCAAAACCGAAAGTGTGGACATTAGACACCGACTGATGAAAGAAGCCCATACCACCATCTATTCGATACACCCGGGAAGTACAAAAATGTATCATGATCTAAAGAAATTATATTGGTGGAGAGGAATGAAAGCAAACATAGCTAAGTTCGTGTCTCAGTGCCTAAATTATCAGAAAGTAAAGGCTGAACGACAAAGATCGGCAGGACTGTCACAGCCGTTACCGGAACCAGCATGGAAATGGGACTGCATCACTATGGACTTCGTCACAGGATTACCACTGACTCCTCGAGTAGTTGACGCAGTTTGGGTGATTGTAGACTGCCTGACTAAAATAGTTCGCTTTATACTGATATGACCCCAGTATACACTGGAGAGGTTGGCTAAGCTGTACGTGGATAATATTATTCGATTACACGGAGTACCAGAGAGTATTGTGTTCGATAGATATCCACGATTTACTTCCATGTTTTGGGAAGGATTGCAAAAGGCTATGGGAACAACATTGAAGTTTAGTACTGCATTCCATCCACAGATAGATGGACAGTCAGAGCGTACAGTTCAGATTCTAGAAGATATGCTACGAGCATGTGTAATTAATTTTAAGGGATCATGGGATGAAAAGTTACCACTAATTAAGTTCGCTTATAACAATAGCTATCAGGATACTATACAGATGTCACCCTATGAAGCACTGTATGGCAGAAAGTGTCGAACTCCTTTATTTTGGAATGATGTTGGGGAATGTAGTCTCGTTGGACCAAAATTTGTTGAGGAGAGTTGTCGAGTGGTCGACATTGTCAAGGAAAGAGTGAGAACGGCCTAGAATCGTCAGAAGCAATATGCAGATACTCGACGTAGAGATCATGAGTTCATCGTGGGTGATAAAGTAATCTTAAAGGTATCACCTATGCGGGGTCTGAAATGGTTCGGACAGAAAGGGAAACTAAGTTCAAGATATGTCGGGCCATATGAGATTCTAGCTAAGCGTGGGAAAGTGGCTTACCAGTTAGCACTACCACCATCTATGTCAAGTGTGCATGACGTATTTCATATTTCCTTATTGAAGAAGTATGTCAAAGATCCAACACACGTTCTGACAGTAGATCTGCCTGATTTGACTGATGATTTGACATTTGAAGTAACACCAACTGAAATCACCAGCCGAAAGGTTCAATGACTACGCAACCGAGATATCTATTATGTTAAGGTCACTTGGAGAAGTAGAGACATGGAAGAAATTACATGGGAAGATGAGAATGCTATGCGAAAGCAATACCCTCATTTATTCGACTCAGAAGGTATGAACAATTTTGGGGAGGAAATTTTTATAAGTAAGGGGGAATTGTAAGACCCGTATCAAACTACCCCGGTCTTACCACGTCGAACCAGGTCTACCCATCATTGTCGAACCACATAGATCAAGTGCGTGAAGGAGATCATGATCCCAGGTATTAAACTTACCCAAAAACACTCAAAATAAGGGGAGGGTCGCATACCCAGCAAGGGAGGGTCGGACCCCCCAGTATAAAAGTCAGACCCCCAGTTTTACATGGGGGGTCGAACATTTAAAGGGCCAGGGGTCGACAAGATCTCTGACCCCCCTATCGACCCTCGGTAGTCGGTAAAAACAGCTTGAACCAAAAATTAGGAAACTTTCCTAATTTCAATGGGATTCCTTCCTAATCTCAATGGGACTTATTTTAGGAGTTTCTACTCTATAGATAGGACGTCCCTAAGCCTCTTTCACTCCTTTTAGAACCCAAATTGGATTGAGAGAAAGAGAAGGAGAAAGAGAAGAGAAGAGAAGGAAAGTGGAGAAGAAGATCAAGGAGAAGGCTTCAGAGAAACAAGCCTAATTCTCAGGTAAGGATACCAACTCCGTGTAATTCTCAAGACCTTAGAGGAGATAATGAATATGGGATTATCTAGGAGGAACCCAAATCATCTACCCATGGTTAGGTTTTCATGAAAAACGATGGGGGAAATCATGAAAGCCATATAGGTAAATAAACCAAGGTTCTAGGCCAAGAACAAGTGTGGAATGGACTGTAGGAGCATGCCATAGGACCCCAAACATGAATAATGGACTGAAGGAAGAAAAATTGACAAAACCCACAGGGGGTCGCATGGGGGGTCGATGGCCAATCGACCCTACCAGACCCTAAGCATCGACCCCCAGTGTTTGGGAAGTCCTGAATAGGGGTGGTCGCACCCAGGGTCGATCAAGACTCCGACCCTAGCATAGACCCCCAGTTAACAGCATGCTTTTTAAAGTCTGAATTAATTCTAATTAAATTCTATCGACTTGGTTAGGTTTTCTAGTGATATAATATCGATAGATAGTTGATTCTTAAAGCTTGAAATAGGACTTATGATCAAGTAATGGTGAGGAAACAAGACCTAAATTAATTGGTAAATAACAAACTCTTTTTATTTCTTGAGTCCAATGCTATGCTTAATTCTATGGGAACATGCTTGTAATGTGCATTCAACATGTCATCCAATATTTTTATTTTTTGTTCATGCATATTTAATTTATTGTTTATAACATGATAATGACCATGATGATTGGAATATGCATGTGAATGTATGTGTGGTTGGTGTACTTGGTGCGAGCAAGTATCAGGGGGGGTGTCATAGGCCGAGCCTTAGCACTATAGCTCTATCTCTAAATCAAGTCTTGTGCATTAGCAACGTCGTATCGCCATTGTTTTAGCAGAACTATTACGTCGTAGAGTATCAGGGGAGGTGGTCTCGGTCCTTGTAGTCTCTGAGTCTACCGGGGGGCCTTAGCTCTATCTCTATGGGCGTTCTGAGGGATGCTGGGGTGAGGCCTTGGATACACTGTTTGGCATTAGGATTGGTTAGTTGCGAGCCCAGTTTGCAAGCCCTCGCAAGCAGGGGCTTACGTGTTGGTATGGCACTGTACAGCAATAAACGTTAACCTTTGTTGTACAATATTCATGGTAGGGTGGATGGGGACGACAATAAACGTTAATCTTTGGGTGGACTTCCACACCCTGTGTATAGAGGAGGGGTCAATAAATGTTAACCTTTGACCCCCGAACCTTTCTATTGCGCATTGCAAACTAAAAACCAGACCAAAGATATGAATTAAATGCATGCATATGTATTGTTGCATTGTTTTGTTTGCTCACGGAGCCATGATATGTGCTCACCCTCTCGACGTCGAATATTTTTAGTTGATGATGCAGGTACTACCGTCGAAGATTATGTCAACGCTCCAGTGTACGGGTACATGGCGGCGATGGAAGTTGAAGACGAAGTGGATACGCATGACTCTTCTTGCGAGTGCAACTAATGCGTATTCGATTAGATTTTATTTTATTTATTTGGATTTAGTGAAGATATGTAATTGATATTTATTTATGTGTTAGTTGATACAGAATAATTTTCTATTTAAATATGATTATCACATCTAGATTTCTCAGTTTGTTTTATTATAAGACTTCTTCTATTGTGTATTTACTCTGATTATGAATGTGGATGTATGTGGTTTAGATAAAACGGATATAGCCTACTCGAGATCCTGGTTAAACCATTGGTTTATTGATGGTTCATCACACCATTCTGAATAGTACGGTATTGTTCGTAAAGAAGAAGGACGGTAGCGTTCGATTATCTATCGACTACCGGGAGTTGAACAAACTGACAATCAAGAATCGATATCCACTACCTCAGATCAACCCAGTATATCACCATGGGGAGCGCCAGTATTGTTCGTAAAGAAGAAGGACGGTAGCGTTCGATTATGTATCGACTACGGAGAGTTGAACAAACTGATAATCAAGAATCGATATCCACTACCTCGGATCGATGACTTATTCGATTAGTTGCAATGAGCAAAAGTATTTTCTAAGATCGATCTTCGGTCAGGCTACCATCAGTTGAAGATTAAAGATGGTGATATTCCTAAGACAGCTTTCAGGACTAGATATGGACATTATGAATTGTTGTTCGTGTCTTTTGGATTAACAAACGCACCCACAACTTTCATGGAACTTATGAACCGGGTTTTCCATGATATGTTGGATACGTCGGTTATTGTATTTATTGATGATATATTGGTATATTCCAAGGACAAGGAAACCCATATTAAGAATCTAAACGCCACTCTACAGCGTTTAAGGAAAGAGAAGCTGTATGCCAAATTTACCAAGTGTGAGTTTTGGCTAAGTGAAGTCGCCTTCCTAGGCCATGTAGTGTCCGCTGAAGGAATCAAAGTGGATCCCAGCAATGTCGAGGCTATTGTAAAGTGGGAAGCACCAAAGAACATTGCAGAAATTAGAAGTTTTCAGGGTCTAGCTGGTTATTATCGCGATTTGTGGAAGATTATTCCCGGATTGTCGTACCTCTCATCGGTCTGACTAAGAAAGGTGAAAAGTTTGTGTGGATGGATAAATGCGAGAAGAGCTTTCAAACCTTGAAGACTAGATTGATATCCGCTCCAATTTTGACTATTCCGGTTCCAGGGCAGCCATTTATCTTGTACACTGATGCGTCAGGACTGGGATTAGGATGTGTGCTTATGCAAGGAGAACAAGTAATTGCTTATGCCTCAAGACCATTAAAGACACATGAGAAAAATTATCCCACTCATGATTTGGAGTTAGCGGCAGTAGTGCATGCTGTCAAGATATGGAGACATTACCTATACGGGGAGAAGTTTCAGATTAAATCAGACCATAAAAGTCTTACTTATCTATTTAGTCAGAAGGAGTTGAATATGAGACAAAGAAGATGGCTGAAACTATTGAAAGACTATGATTGTGATATCCAGTATCATCCGGGGAAAGCTAATGTAGTAGCGGATGCGTTGAGCAGAAAGGCAATGATAAAATCTCAAGGAGAGGTTAGCACAACTGCAGCAATGTGTAATATCAAAACGGTATTCAATCACGACAATGAGCAGTATGTGATAGATACAACGGATGGATCAGCCAACCAAGGGTTCATTCATCGGTTTTCCAATATGTTCGCTGCATTGAAGATTATACCGGATATAATTGATGAAGTGAAAAGAGCTATCAAATCAGACCCTTACCTGAGAACGGTACAAGAAGACATCGAAAAAGGTAGAACTAACCCTGAGTTCACCTTGGACGAAGAGAAGGTATTGAAGTAAATGAAGAATATGAGTACCCAAAACCGAAAGTGTGGACATTAGACACCGACTGATGAAAGAAGCCCATACCACCATCTATTTGATACCCCTGGGAAGTACAAAAATGTATCATGTTCTAAAGAAATTATATTGGTGGAGAGGAATGAAAGCAAACATAGCTAAGTTCGTGTCTCAGTGCCTAAATTGTCAGAAAGTAAAGGCTGAATGACAAAGACCGGCAGGACTGTTACAGCCATTACCGGAACCAGCATGGAAATGGGACTGCATCACTATGGGCTTCGTCACAGGATTACCACTAACTCCTCGAGTAGTTGACGCAGTTTGGGTGATTGTAGATGGCCTGACTAAAATAGTTCGCTTTATACCGATACGACCCCAGTATACACTGGAGAGGTTGGCTAAGCTGTATGTGGATAATATTATTCGATTACACGGAGTACCAGAGAGTATTGTGTGTGATAGAGATCCACGATTTACTTCCAAGTTTTGGGAAGGATTGCAAAAGGCTATGGGTACAACATTGAAGTTTAGTACTGCATTCCATCCACAGATAGATGGACAGTCAGAGCGTACAATTCAGATTCTAGGAGATATGCTACGAGCATGTGTAATTGATTTTAAGGGATCGTGGGATGAAAAGTTACCACTAATTGAGTTCGCTTATAACAATAGCTATCAGGCTACTATACAGATGTCACTCTATGAAGCACTGTATGGCAGAAAGTGTCGAACTCCTTTATTTTAGAATGATGTTGGGGAATGTAGTCTCGTTGGACCAGAATTTGTTGAGGAGACTTGTCAAGTGGTCGACATTATCAAAGAAAGAGTGAGAATGGCCCAGAATCGTCAGAAGCAATATCCAGATACTCGACGCAGAGATCTTGAGTTCGTCGTGGGTAATAAAGTAATCTTAAAGGTATCGCCTATGCGGGGTCTGAAACGGTTCGGACAGAAAGGGAAACTAAGCCCAAGATATGTCGGACCATATGAGATTCTAGCTAAGCTTGGGAAAGTGGCTTACCAGTTAGCACTACCACCATCTATGTCAAGTGTGCATGACAAATTTCATATTTCCTTTTTGAAGAAGTATGTCAAAGATCCAACGCACTCTCTGACAGTTGATCTGCCTGATTTAACTGATGATTTGACATTTGAAGTAACACCAACTGAAATCACCAGCCGAATGGTTCAATGACTACGCAATCGAGATATTTATTATGTTAAGGTCACTTGGTGAAGTAGAGACATGGAAGAAATTACATGGGAAGAAGAGAATGCTATGCGAAAGCAATACCCTCATTTATTCGACTCAGAAGGTATGAACAATTTTGGGGACAAAATATTTATAAGTTGGGGGGAGTTGTAAGACCCGTATCAAACTAACCCGGTCTTACCACCTTGAATCAGGTCTACCCATCATTGTCGAACCACATGGATAAAGTGCGTGAAGGAGATCATGAATCCAGGTATTAAACTGACCCAAAAACACTCAAAATAAGGGGAGGGTCGCATACCCAGCAAGGGAGGGTCGGACCCCCAAGTAAAAAAGTCAGACCCCCAGTTTTACATGGGGGGTCGGACCTTTTAAGGACCAGGGGTAGACGGGATCTCTGACCCCCCTATCGACCCCCGGTAGTCTGTAAAAACAGCTCGAACCAAAAATTAGGAAACTTTCCTAATTTCAATGGGATTCCTTCCTAATCTCAATGGGACTTATTTTAGGAGTTTCTACTCTATAGATAGGACGTCCCTAAGCCTCTTTCACTCCTTTTAGAACCCAAATTGGATTGAGAGAAAGAGAAGGAGAAAGAGAAGATAAGGAAAGTGGAGAAGAAGATCAAGGAGAAGGCTTCAGAGAAACAAGCCTAATTCTCAGGTAAGGATACCAACTCCGTGTAATTCTCAAGACCTTAGAGGAGAAAATGAATATGGGATTATCTAGGAGGAACCCAAATCATCTACCCATGGTTAGGTTTTCATGAAAAACGATGGGGGAAATCATGAAAGCCATATAGGTAAATAAACCAAGGTTCTAGGCCAAGAACATGTGTGGAATGGACTGTAGGAGCATGCCATAGGACCCCAAACATGAATAATGGACTGAAGGAAGAAAAATTGACAAAACCCACAGGGGGTCGCATGGGGGGTCGATGGCCAATCGACCCTACCAGACCCTAAGCATCGACCCCCAGTGTTTGGGAAGTCCTGAATAGGGGTGGTCGCACCCAGGGTCGATCAAGACTCCGACCCTAGCATCGACCCCAGTTAGCAGCATGCTTTTTAAAGTCTGAATTAATTCTAATTAAATTCTATCGACTTGGTTAGGTTTTCTAGTGATATAATATCGATATATAGTTGATTCTTATAGCTTGAAAGAGGACTTATGATCAAGTAAAGGTGAGGAAACAAGACCTAAACTAATTGGTTAATAACAAACTCTTTTTATTTCTTAAGTCCAATGCTATGCTTGATTCTATGCGAACATGCTCGTAATGTGCATTCAACTTGTCGTCCAATATTTTTATTTATTGTTCATGCATATTTACTTTATTGTTTATAACATGATAATGACCATGATGATAGGAATAGGCATGTGAATGTATGTGTGTGGTTGGTGTACTTAATGCGAGCGAGTATCAGGGGGGTGTCATAGGCCCGGCCTTAGCACTATAGCTCTATCTCTAATTCAAGTCTTGTGCATTAGCATCGTCGTATCGCCATTACTTTAGCAGAACTATTACGTCGTAGAGTATCAGGAGAGGTGGTCTCGGTCCTTGTAGTCTCTGACTCTACCGGGGGGCCTTAGCTCTATCTCTATGGGCGTTCTGAGGGATGCTGGGGTGAGGCCTTGGATACACTGTTTGGCATTAGGATTGGTTAGTTGCGAGCCCAGTTTGCAAGCCCTCGCAAACAGGGGCTTACGTGTTGG